>JAQBSW010001535.1:0-130378 GCA_029291075.1 Eudiplozoon nipponicum
ATGGTTTAACTGGAGTAACAGGTGTTCGGCAATTGTTGTAATTCTCAATTTGGGTGAACTTCAGCATAAATTTATATCCATCAGGTTGGTATCATGTACCGACTCGGAAACCATAGTGTTAGTATCCGGTACTCATCGATTTCAAAAAAGGTATCAGTTACTAACACAATAGCCATAGTGTTAGTATCCTTTACAGACTCGGTATATATATTATATAGTGTGAGTTAGCATTGAAGTCGTATTGTCGTTGACTTTAGATTATGTTAGCTTCACTATTACAGGTTTACACATTCGTCTAGGAGATTGTACCGTCCTATTATTCCACATTCTTCTACCAAATATATAGTGGTTAAATGGCGTAATACCGGCTTCTACTGATGAGTCGCCAGTAAGCACGAAACGAATGTGCATGAGATTACACTTTCCGTTCATGCTGCCTTTGGTTTATCCTTCTGGTCACAACTGAACTAATTTGTTACTAAGTTTAGTATATGTAAGAGGGTTACATGATAAAGCCATAATTTGCTAATCCGAGCGAACGTACACACAGAAACTTCATTTGAATAAACTGACATACATTCTGCTCTGAGCATTATCATGGAATACAGTAATGCAGCTGAAACTAATTCTGCAAGAGTGGTAAAATTAAGATACTGCAATTGAATAGGGATTTAGTCAACTAATCATACGAAACAATTCACGTTAATAACTGGTCGGCTTGGCCAAATTAAACTTCACAGTACAAGCAATACTGAAATGTGTGCATAGAATAACAGATATTGTAGAAAAATTATTATATAATTTTGAATTCGCAACAAGGTCAGAGTATTGCAATGAAAAGCTGCATTCCACATCATTCGGCAGATCTGTGCATACAACATTTTGATACAATTTAGCTTAAACCAATAAAAAATGAAATTATTTATACAAGAACGTCGTCAATGACCTACTTCTTTTTATTCCAGGTAATATAATCTCCGCATAAAAGAGGAATCTATCAAACCAGACAGGGCGAAGTGGCCCATTTCTCGTATATATTAAGCCAGTAAATGGCCTTTTAAGCGGATTAAATTCAAACGAGAAAGTAGGAAAATGTTACTACAAATCTTCAAAAGTACTATATGCGTATATCAGTGGAACAATTCGTAGCACCAACTATGATGTTAAAAAATATTTAAACAGTAGATTTTCGAAAAATCATATTTATTTATTAAATTAGTAATTAATAGAGATAATAAAGTACGGTAAATTATAGCAGCAATCGAAAAAGTCAACGATATAGCGTTATGTGCATCTATAAAGAACATTTATGATTTGGCAAAATAGTCCATTGGGAATTCCGTTTTCTTTAGCCGAAGATAATTTTTTCTGTGATATATGTCTTTGAAGGATAATGTTAGCCATGGCGAGTGCCAAACATTTAAGCCAATTCCAAAATTAAACACAGAAACCCAACTTTTACATGCTGTTTTATAATTAACATCTGGATGGCAGAGGTATTGGTAAAAAAATAGGCGAACTTCAAAGACAGATGGAGGTAATAAAAGGCGAGGATAAAAGACAGACTGGAAGGGTGGCTGAGCCAAAGAAAGGATCCGAAATCGGCGGCTCAGCCGAACTCCTTTAACACTGAAATGAAAGGTAATAGTAAAGGAAGAACACATCTTCAAACGTTTCTGTTATGTGCAAGTTTGATTACATCAACAAACAGAAAGAGAAATTTAAGAACGGGACGGTTATGCAGGCACCATACGTAGAAGAATCTGCGCACGTAATATTTTCTCATATTGGCGTTACTTCTCTTCTCACCAGTTATATAGCCGTATGATTTAGCGCAGTGATCAACATCTTTTTGTGCTTCATACTAAAGTTTTCAAGCCAACGCAATAGTCAAATAAAAGACCGCTCTAAAAGCAGTTGATTACACAGTATGAGTAGTATTTGACACGAATTATATTGCGAAAGATAGTTGTACTAATCAGGCAAATTTGGTTACGAACGAACATCGAAACGACACTGAAACCTTTCGATTTAAAATAATAAGAGATCAAATCACGGACAAATGCCTGGTGACATTACACTGAGCAAAATATTAACACAAGACACTATATATAAATGTAGAACTTCAGTACTGTTCGCACACAAATAAAATATTATTTAAGAAGTCGAGAAGAAGGAGAAAAACTAGGATGCTGGCTTACAAAAGCCTTATAGCAGATCTATTCAGGCTGATTGACGGAAAATCCTCACAGCATTAAGAAAAGTTACCATAATACGTCTTCATCTACAAAAGTAATATCGAGAAATACCAATTGGAGATATCACCAAGCGTAACCCATTCTACTAACAGATAATCAAACGGCTATTAAAACTACCCAGAGATCGATATTTCTGAAAGCTCGGCAACCACTTCCCAAAATTGAGTGTGTTTGTTTTATTGGCAAAGATTTGTCATATGGCCTAAAGGATGACAAAGGCGTGCAAATATTTTACAAATTTGCCCGTAAAGAAAACCCAATCGCTAAATACAGCCGCAAATTTAAAAAAATATTAGAATAAAAAAACTTAATAAGTCAAACTAACCTGAACAATTCCAGATAGATAAACCAAAAAGGCATTTCAAAACAAGTTTTGACTCTGTATCATTTTAGATTGTTTTAATGCTGCCTACAATTGTGCCATATGACCCATGCTAATACCACGTTTAGAAGAACCCCAACAATTAATAGTTCTAGAAGATTTATGTTATACCATATATATATATATATATATATATATATACTATATAATGCCATAATGCTTTAGTTAGATATCATCTTTCCAGGTGGAATTTTGCCTGATATAACTACTAGTTGGGAATTCAGATCGAAAGTCATACCAACGAGGATACACCTGGCCGAAAGACAAACTAACATAGGTTTAAAACAAATTTAAAATTGTCGGTCATATATTTCTTGAATGGTTGCGCATTGCGAGCTTCAAATGTTGAAGCTGCGCGATTAGCGTTCGCGGGAGGTCGCTTTGCACTACCGATTTCGCAAAAATCCGATTGATCCCCATTCCCAAGTACGAACCGAGTTTGTCTTTCTATTGGCTGTGTGTGGATTCGTCTCTTTCGTCTAAAGGCTTCAACATCAGTCATACTAACCACTAAAAATGAGTTACAATGTAACCTTCATTGCCTGGCTGGAAATGAGTTACGATCTAATCTTCGTTGACGCACGGAAACGAAGATTAGATCGTACCTCATTTCCAGTGGTTAATATGAACGATGTTGAAGCTTTCGGAAGATAGAGACAAATCCGCATCCAGCCAATAAGAAGACCAACTCAATGCATACTTGTAAGTATGTATTAGGTTTTGCGAACCTAGTAACAAATTAGTTCAGTTGTGACCAAAAGGATAAACCAAAGGCAGCATGAACGGAAAGTATAATCTCATGCACATTCGTTTCGTGCTTACTGGCGACTCATCAGTAGGAGCCGGTATTACGCCCTTTAACCACTATATATTTGGTCAAAGACTGTGGAATAATAGGACGGTACAATCTCCTAATTTTGTATTAGGTTTTGCGAACCTAGTAACAAATTAGTTCAGTGCATACTTGGAAATGGGATAATCTGATCTTTGCGAAACTGATAGTGCAAAGCGACACGCGGCGAAAGCAAATCACAGATTCAACAAATAAAAAATTGAATGCAATGCATGGCTTCCGAGACTTTGACGATGTTGCATGACCACGGGCGACAGCAATGGAAATTCTAGATAATACTAGTGAATGCAGAATACGGATGAAACTCATCTACTAACGACCAAGCTGTTAAGTCCGAGCAGGTGATATGGATAATCGAATCCGGCAATTCTATTTTAATTAAGCATTGAAGTACACGCATGTATGACTGATGAAAATGTAATGTATATCCTTGAGTCTGGGAAAATACTGATGGTCGAAAAAATTCTTCGCTAAATATAAGTGGTTCAACTTTCGTCAGTCGAGATATAACTCGTAGCAGCAATTAAACTTGCGAAAATGTTAAATAGTATGGAAAAAAGTCTTTAATATATATCGAGCTTCCGTATCTTCGATCTTGTTGAAGTTGCATTCCGGCTATTTTTCGAAGGAATGGAGTTTGACTAATTTAATTACGTAATTTAAGTCTTATTTTTTTATTCTACAAACTATTCCAAACTATATTCACGTTCACAACACAGGTGTTTACGCTAAATTTAATAGGCAACTGGCCGTTATTTGTTTCTCAAATTAGCCACTAAGTTAAGTTTGTCTCGAAATAGTGCATTTACACATAAACAACCACATTCATGAAATCACATCCAAACACAACCATAACAAAATAAATACAACACTAAGCGCACAAACACAAATCACTTGGAAAAGTTAGGCACAGCGTTAACATTGGCCAACACATGCAATCAATACAACAATTTAAACACGCGAAATGAGCGATGATTAATCTGAAAATGAAGTCAGAACATTCATATATATATATATATATATATATATATATATATATATATATATATATATGCACGTACGCACATATTCTGAAAGAAAGAAGTAGCACTGACTAAGTGAACGATATTTAAAAGCTAAAATGAATACTAATAGATGTTGTAATTCATGCACCACACATGCGTTATTAAGCGTGCATTCACCAGATGGTGTATAAGTAGAGCTAGCGAACTTTGCATATTATGATAATATACAATGCCGAAGTAAACCAGTCTATCATCTTAGTGAATTTCTCCGCCGTACGCAAAATGTGAAGCCAAATTTGATGCAGAATATTATCGATTATTTAAGCATTATATACATGCGCAGACAGCGGGATCCGGTGGAGTCTGGACCAAAACTGCCAAGATTATCACATTTTAACTGGATCAATGAGGATAAAGTTATCATCGCATGATAGTAGAAACTATACTGCGGTACAAATGACGTACTATAGCCGGTCGTCTTAAATCGAAATGTCCCTGAAGCTACGGCGTTTGAGTAAGGCAAATGATTATGGGCATCTACAATACACGATGGAAAATGACTTTGATGCATTAAATTTTTAGGCATATATAAGGTATGGGAAATCATATCTGCGGCTCTCCCACGATTTTTCAATGCAACATGCGTGGCAGCATTAAAAAATATTATTTACTACATTTATACCAATTGTAAAAAACTAAAATTTTATATAACTGAGATTATATATTATTTAGTTTATATGTATAAGACAAAATGTTATATTTGAAAGATTTTATTACTGGTACTGAATTCTGAATAAAAATAAGTTGCAGAAAAAGTACCAATTAAATTAATGCATTGGTGTGGTTCTATACATCTAGCACGCCGAACAAAGCTTTGTATCATGAATAACGTTACGTCCCACCCTTCCTTATAGTCATAACCGATTGATTCATGTTTTCTTTCGTTTTTAGCAAAAGACAGCACATTACCGTCTGCAGTTAGAACTAATCTGGTTGAAGCCGCAAAGTTGCCATCAATTTTACTTGGCAATTTAACTTTATCTACTTGATCAAAATTGGCACCTCTAGAAATTGAGAAAAAAAATAATTGAGTAAACACGTAAAAATTACCCGGATGATTATTGACTGGCTTTAGGTGGTTTTAGCGGTAGGGACATTTTGAACCTCGCGAAAATTAAACGGGTTAGATAAACCTTCCATTTAATATAATCATGATTCACAAGTTGATTCGGTCTTGCTAAAAATCATTAGCCATGTGGCAAGTAATAATGTAAATGTCTGTATTACTGCCTTAGTAACAGAGAAAAGTATCGTTTTAATATGCAAAATTGACTTCAAGTTGTTATTGCTGATCTTCCTGTGGTTCTATGAGTAAGCCTGACATTTAGATCGAAGTCGCAAGCTCAACGAGAGCCTCTTTGTGGGAAAGTTATAATGATTTGTTGCGAAACTAGTAACAAATTAGTTCAGTTGTGACCAGAAGGTTAAACCAAAGACAGCATGAACGGAAAGTATAATCTCGTGCACATTCGTTTCGTGCTTACCGGCGACTCATCAGTAGGAGCCGGTATTACGCACTTAACCACTATATATTTTGGTGAAGTAATGTGCAGGATAATAGGGCAATTACAATCTCTACACGAATGTGTAAACCTGCAATAGTGAAGCTAACATCGTATAGTCTACAACAATGCGACTTCAACGCTAACTCACACTATATAATATATATATATATACCGAGTCTGTAAAAACCGATACCAACATTATAGTACCGAAAAGGTACATGGTACTAATACAATGGTTGCATATATATGCATATATGTATTAGTTCTCCGCAAAAAAACAGTATTTAACTGTTATATATTGAATTGAATGATGTCATGCTTACCGCGAAATGTGATAAGTGATATCGATCAAGGCCAGACTGTAGAGGTTTGCTGGAGTAACAGGTGTTCAGAAATCGTTGTAATTCTCAATTTAGGTGAACTATAGCATAAATTGTTATCCATCATGTTGATACCATGCTCCGACTCGGAAACCAAAGTGTTAGTACCATGTACCTTTTGCGTACAATAATGTTGGTATCGGTTACTAACACAATAGTCGTAGTGTTAGTATCATTTACAGAATCGGTATATATATTATATAGGTGGCTGATTTGGGTCGCATTGTCGTAGACTATATGATGTTAGCTTCACTTCTGCAGGTTTACACATTCACCTAGGAGATTGTACCGTCCTATTATTCCACATTCTTCGACCAAATATATAGTGGTTAAAGGGCGTAATACCGGTTCCTACTAATGAGTCGGCAGTAAGCACGAAACGAATGTGCAAGAGATTATACTTTCCGTTCATGCTGCTTTTGGTTTATCCTTCTGGTTACAACTGAACTAATTTGTTACTAGTTTCGCAACACCTAATACATACTTGCATATATAAATACATATATATTTTATATATATATATATATTAGTTCTCCGCAACAAACAGTATTTAAAAGTTATAATGATGTGAATACCACAAAAATTCCATAAAACTGATGTCGATCGAAAAGTAGGCGTTCAAAATAGTTGTCATTCCCAATTTTGAAGAAATTTCGCCTATATAAAAAATGTATTTGTAATCCTTACAGGTTTGGAATATTTAAAAGAAACATGTTGCGCGACAGTGAAAGGAAATATTTGCAAAAATCATCATGATGACAGTGGATTCAAATATTTCGGTACGCAATCCGAAAATCAGGTAAAGGTTTGGAATATACCATATCTAGTGAGTTGGCTTTGAAGTCGCGTTGCTAAATACTTTAAAGGAAGCTGACTTTACCACTGGTCTGATACAAATATACATCGATCAACCGTCACATACATTGACCAATTATATGATGGATTCGAGGCGCCCTTCCTACCTCAACTAATGGATCTCCA
The DNA here is from genome assembly GCA_029291075.1 of Eudiplozoon nipponicum. Classification (NCBI taxonomy): domain Eukaryota; kingdom Metazoa; phylum Platyhelminthes; class Monogenea; order Mazocraeidea; family Diplozoidae; genus Eudiplozoon; species Eudiplozoon nipponicum. Next base: position 7,424 of record JAQBSW010001535.1, read on the forward strand.
GCGAGCAAGAAATGTGTGTTTACATGCAATTATTTTTATTGTTCACGATAAATTTGTCATATCCCTATAGTCCTATTTAAGATAACATTTTGAAAAGGTACGAAATACTTAACGACATATATGTTAGTTATCTGCAACAAAGAATACATAACTAATCTAAACTGTAGTTTTGGAAAGTCAATAAAGGAAAAGTTAAAATGACATAAACTCGTGATATATACACCTTTTGACAGTAAAGTGAACTAAATAAAAACGACTATTGCAAGAACTATAATTAATATACAATCAATTTATAATTATATTTAGGAACATAATTAAGAATGAAATTCTCAGCTTTCTTTCACACAACACTAAAGAACAGAACACAGTTTTAAGACAGTTTTTGGTGCCAAAATTGGTTATTTCTTGACTGAATAAGCATTAGCAGAATTTTCTGTCCAATTTTAAGGAGTTCCTCATGAAGATGTTAGGTTAATTTTTAAAAGAAATGTGCCTGTCGATTTTGCAGTCGGTGTTAATGCTACATAAAAAATATTTAAATTTTAGAAATACGCTAGTAGAAGGATTACAAGAAAAAAATTTTTAATCATGCAAAACGACGCGAAAATGAAATCGTAGGCTATAAATAAAACAGCTATAAGAAATTGAATAACATCTTCGTAGTATGTTGAACATTTATGTTGGTAGGGATCCTTTATAGTAAGTCAACTTCTGTTAGTCGAATAAAGAAACAATAGACAAGTGCTTCAATACAACCAATTTATATCGGTGATATAATTCTATAATCAGTTGTTCTCATAATCTTAAGGACAATAAGCCACAATGCCTAGAAAGCCTTTATAAGCCATCTCGTAATAATAAGGGCTAACCATTGGTCCAGCGAAAAAGCCTTTAATTGTTAATTATGTCACACCTGGCTTTCCTAGATCGAACTGATCATGCGATTAATTACACGTATCTGCACGTTAGTACACATGTGCATACGTATGTTTGTTAGCATGTATGTACTTATGAATGTGTGCATATATGTATGTATGACTATATGCATGTATTTATATGTATTTTATATATGTTTGTATGTATTTGTGCTCGTATGCATGTATGTAAACATAAATTAATGCAGGGTGTTAAATAAGTCTCGGGGTTTTATGAATACAGCATTTATAAATTTATGCATTATAACAAGCCATATAAAATCAAGTCCATATTTTTCAAATGTCAGTTATTTAGCAAAAAACTATTATTTAATACCATAGCACAGAAAGATAGGCATATAATGCGACGTGGAGATTATATAAACAACCAAAATTCTATCGAACATCCTCAAAAAATTATTTAAATCCAGGTTGCGATGATAATATCAACACCTGTCCCATTATGAGCATACATTTGTCAGTATAAACGAATAATTTTATAATGACGAAAAGGCAATTCATCCAGACGAACGGTTTCTTCCATATTGGGAACTCATCACTTACTGTCCAGAATTTGCCACGGATAGGGCTCGAACCTGGGCACTTCTGCTTCGTAAACATTCGCTCTAATCCCTGTAACATCTTGCCGCATACAATACTCAATTTTCAGTTATATACTAACTTATGTTTCTTGGTTTAGCCCTTCTTTTATATGAAGCATATATGACCTATCTTTAGAACTAAAGTTCCAATTAAACACACCCATCCCAATCTGTCATTATAGAACAGACACCACGCTATCTACAAAATCATTCGCTGCAGTCAGGATGAAACCGGTCTATTGAATGAATCGCCTTTTCTACAGTATCTAATGGTCTAGTTAATTCTGACAAATGAATGTACAAAATGGGCCTGATGTTTATATAGAGATCGCAAACTTTATTTCAATAATTTATTACTAGATGCGCAATATCTAATACACAATTGTGCATTTATTAGGTCTTCGCAACAAAGGATGTATAATTTAAGTATTTGCGTACTTCATCATTTTATCTTATAGCAATATTCAAAATCAGGGGAGCACTCTTAGACGCTACAATTTCCCATGTTTAAGCAAATTGATACCACATTCCGGCCTTACAATGTAATTGTCCATATTGTCCATTAGCTGTTGCCAGGCTTATTTCCTCAGATGCATATATAGTGTGGCAATAGCCACCTTTAAGACAAATAATGAACAAATGGTCTTATCTAGGGCAGACATTATTTCAAAAGAAATTCCTCGCAGAAGCGCCCGTATAAGAATGAAGCAGTCAGCCCAATGAGAAAAGCAGACTTCGAGCTGAAGTGAACATAAATTAATTAATGTGTAAATTTGTTTTATTAAATCGATGCTCGTTGTGCGAGCAAAATTCTATATATAATTGAGTAAAAATAAAGCATGTGTGGTACATTTAATATGGCTTCTGATGGGTTGGAAACGTTGATTCAGGGACTGACTTTTCAAATGAATAATTAAACTGCAGAATTAGGCATAATTAAGTCTCGTCTGGATGATACGCTAATAATAAACACAGACGACATACATATACGTGGACCATCCAACATAGGTGGACATAACAATGGCGACCGCGCCGAAGAGGAATCAGGAGGAAATATGCCGGCGTTTTCAGCCGAATCGACGAGTTATTTCAGACCGTCATCAGAGTTTAAGCCCATGCTGGCACCACTAGATGTGGAAAGGCCACAGTTGTGGTTCGAAAAATTTGAAGCATCAGTTCGAGCCCAAGAATTTACATTAGAAGCACCTATTGTGCGTGTGGCTGTCCAGGAATTAGTGGACCGGACAGTAGCAGTCCAATTGGAATTGCCGGTTGACCTCACGTATGAAGAGTACAAAAGACGCGTGTTGGATCATTTCCGGGCCAGGCCTCAGGAAAAGTTCTCAGAATTATACAGCCTGAAACCATTAATGGGTGAGATGCCCATGGATACAATGGCACGTATCAAGCGGTGGTTCTCGAAGCTTAACGAGTCTTTACCCGGCTTGCAACCACATGAGGCCATCATGTTCATGCTGCTGGATCCTACCAGATACGGTGCAATATCCAGCGCCCAGGGAGGCCTTGAAGTGAGACTTCAGACTCTTCAAAGTTCGGCCATGATGACAAACAAAGTGGCAGCTGCATCTCCACGCATGGGTCCAGTTACAACATCTGGCAGGAGCGACATAACTTACTGGAATTCTTCGCGGCATAATAATTAATTCCGCGACAGAAGGCAACAGCCAGTGGCCTGGAAGCAAAGTCAGTATATAAGGACTCCAGCTCCGACGAATACGGCGTATTAGCGTCAGCGAAACCCATGTACTGCTCCTCGAGAACGGCCAGTGCAGTGGGGTAACAGGGTGCACAATCTCACAAATAAAGGTGGGAGAGAGCAGGGCACAAATATTAATCCTTTGGTGGCTCCGACGAGTAGATCGAATGAAGACCAGCAGAACAAACAAAAAAGTGGTCCGAACCAGATGGCCTTTGAAGAAAAGGAAGTGTGGGAAACATTGCCAAATGTAAGAATTTTCATTAAAGGTAAATTTTTATAACTCTTCAATGGACAGCCTGTAATAAAGCAATTGGATATTGGAGCTGATGTGTCGGTATTACCATTGACTTCGCCGTTTAACAATATAAAACCTACGAGAGCAAATTTTTGTCAGGCATCAGGCGCGTGGATGGTGGCTGTGGGCGAGTGGGACACGAAGTTGTTAATATTTCTTTTGTTGTTTCGAATACGCAAACGCCCTTATTGGGACTTGATTTCATTAGAAAATGGGTTAAGACGATAGACTGTCAAAATAAACGTGTATGCATATCGAGGCCTGAGAGAATAAGTTTAATAACGTCTATATGTACCCCTAAGATGCAGGAGGAGACTAGATGTCTGCCTGGGTGGTGGAATATTCTTCGAAACCAATATAACATTATATTCCAACTGCCTGATTGCAGCGAATGTCCAGGGCCGACAGTCGACCAGTTTAAGCTATGGCTAGAACTAAATGAAGGTTATGAACCACCAAAAGTATATGGTGCTCCTCCAAAGAAATTAGCAGCAGCGACTCGAGCAACCCAAGAAATGATAGAAGCCGGCGTTCTTGAACCGTCATCATCTGTTTTTCGTGCTCCGATGGTTTACGTTACGAAAAAGGATAGTTTGCTCCGACCGGCGGCTGATTTTAGGCAATTGAATTCTGTAACTAAACCGGACCCGTATCCCATGCCGGCTCTGCGTGATCTGTTCTTACAGCTAGCGGGAGGCAAATGGTTCGCTGTGCTTGATCTTAAACAGGGATTTTGGCAAATAGGCGTGCGGTCCGAAGACTGATGGAAGTTAGCGGTACAAGTACCTCAAGGTCATTTCCAATTTACCCGGGTACCATTTGGCCTTAAAAACGCACCGAAAGTGTTCCAAAGAATGATGCATTCGTTCGTGTCTGACTTAACTTGTACAACAGCTTACGTAGACGATGTTATTATATGGGCCACCACTGAACACGAATTACGTGTTAGGCTGCAGAAAATGTTGGCCAAAGCTGTAGAATGGCGTTTACACTTTAATCCAGAAAAGGTTCAGATAGGTCAAGAAGTGCGGTTCTTGGGGCACTTAGTCTCAGCGGACGGATGTATGCCGTTAGATTCGAATGTACAACCTATCAAGGATTATCCAGTGCCTACTACTATAAATCAATTGCGCCGGTTTATTGGTATGGTGAATTTCTATAGATGATACCTCGCAGGGATGGCGGTTACGCAACATCCCTTATCTCAGTTAACTAGTGCCAAGATACCATTTCGTTGGACGGAGGAGGCTCAAGAAGCGTTTGTGCAATGCAAACAGAAATTAATAGAGGCAACTATTTTGTCTTTTCCGGTAGGTAATATGTCAATTGTTACAGACGCGTCAGATATTGGGATAGGAGCGGTGTTACAAACTGATGGACGTCCTGCGCAATATATAAGTCGCACACTCACTAAAGCGGAACAGAACTATACCGTCACAGAAAAGGAATTACTTGCAGTATAATGGGCGCTGCGGAAGTTTAGATATTTCGTCATCGGGGGACACGTAGACGTCTTTACCGACCACAAAGCGCTAGTGCATTGGAGATCACTATGTATTGAGAAGAAACGAGTACATCGAGCCATTGAAGAACTGAAGTAATACGATATATCAATTCATCATAGAGCAGGAATCGAGAATACGGCAGCCGATGCGCTCAGCAGAATTTCCGCTGTGCGGGTTTCGCCGCTTGTAAGTCTCTGAAGAACAGGGAAGAGATGCCACGTGTCAGGAAATAGTCAATCAATTAAAAAACGGCACATTGGTGTCTGCACCAGATAAAACGTTGAGCATGCAGAACGGCCTGTTGTTGCGGAAAGAAGGACAAACAGTGCAATGGTTTGTGCCAGTATCTATAAAAACAGAATTAATGGCCTTTTGGCATGAAACGTTGGGACATCCCGGCGCTGGGCGGCTCATTGAGACATTGCAGTCACGATTGTATTGGCCTGGTATGTCCAAAGAAATTCGTAGCTATTGTCAACAGTGCACCGCCAACGCTAAAATCACAAAAACAAGTCGCCCGATTGCTTATCGACCTGGTAATCCACTGCCGGTAGCTCCGCGGCGGCGTGTCCCGTGTTTTCCATGGTCGATTAGTTTTAATTGAGGCCGAGTTTGTTCCACCGAAGATCAACAGAAAAGATTATAACGCGCTTAGAAGCGATGGCTCCAGTCGATCTGGTGCACCCTGCTATTTTACCGATCAAGGCGCACAGTTTGACCGAAAGACTTAATCGTGGTAAAGACCTGACATAAAGTATTCCTGGATACACTTATCACCAAACCAATGCGCATCGCTGAGTGCACATATAGGACGATGAAAGAGGTAATTCGCGATGTTGGTTAATGATATTCGGGAACGTGGAGAAATTACATTTAGTCGAGTGACCATGCGCTTTACAGTCCCAACAGCTATGGATTCGGCTCCAATGACTCATGGTCTCATGGACACATAAGACTGCCAGGTGAACCTGTAATCCAAGGATCCCATGAGCGCTGCACCATAGCGGTATTCAGGAGCGACTAAAACAGTTAACTGAATATGTTTGCGCCACACAGCGACAAGGCTATACAAGGCAACCGATACGCACTCGCCTAAAGGTCGGCGACTATGTCATGGTCGCGAAGGTCGAGCCCATGGCACTGCAGACTGTCAATGATGGGTCGTATCGCGTGGAGAGGGTGGACTCAGAGCACAATACTGTTTTTGTTAGCCTACCCGATGGACCACGAGCTGTTGCACTGGATCGTTTAAGAAGAGTGCCAAAGCCGACTCCTGAGGGGGGGAAGATGTGGCAATAGCCACCTTTAAGACAAATAATGAACAAAGGGTCTTATCTAGGGCAGACATTATTTCAACAGAAATTCCTCGCAGAAGCGCCCGTATAAGAATGAAGCAGTCAGCTCAATGATAAAAGCAGACTTCGAGCCGAAGTGTGTAAATTTGTTTTATTAAATCGATGCTCGTTGTGCGAGCAAAATTCTATATATAATTGAGTAAAATAAAGCATGTGTGGTACATTTAATATGGCTTCTGATGGGTTGGAAACGTTAATTCAGGGACTGACTTCTCAAATGAATAATTTAACTGCAGAATTAGGCATAATTAAGTCTCGTCTGGAAGATACGCTAATAATAAACACAGAAGACATACATGTACGTGGACCATCCAACATAGGTGGACATAACATATAGGAGCCGAGTGTTACTGTTCGTGAAACTTTGCAGAAATTGGCTGTTTTGAATACGCCAAATATAGAAATGCTTTTATTCAAAAGCCTTTCACATCTACGCTTTAATTAAATGAATTTGTCGTTCACCAAAAGGTGTGACAACTTACGGCATTTCAAATAATGCATAATGTTGATTTCAGTTATTATCAGTTATTTCAGTTATTGTTGTGTATGTGTATTGCTACTTGTTTCCATTTTTTGTTGAAACAACCTTATTGTAAAAACAGTTACATACAGTACAGTTAGAGAGTCCATATTTTGTTCGCCAAGAAACTTTTTTAAAGCTTTATTGCTAAACGTGAACCAATACACGAAAAAGGCATGAATGGTAAGAATTCTAATGAAACCGATTAGAATATAGTAGAAAAAAATTTTGCAAACGTAAAATCTCTCATTCTGACATTGATATTTCTATTTTAAAGCAGAAAATCAGTAGATTAAAATCGGAACTCTTGCAAGTGAAAATATTAACTAGACATAAGTCAATTATCATAACTGATTAAATTTTAATCAAAATATCAATTTAATACAATTTGTCATTACGAAAAAGCAAATCAGTTCCAATGGATCCGAATACCCTGAGCTGGCAGTGTATAAAGCAATTTTATTATCAAATAGATTTCCCAAAAGTTTTGTTAATACATACATCAGTTACAGACAGCACCAGAAAAGCATTAAATCCTTACCTAAATAAAAGGAAAACATATTTTAATTTACATTCTAAAGAGGACGCATGATACGATACATTTTTTCGCCAAATTCAAAACGATGTGAATAATCAAATTCGTAGTACAAAGTAATTTATGCGTTTTAAGACATCCTATAATCGAAATATCCAGTATCGTTTCCTTCAATACATGCAGTAGCTGCTCAATTTGTTATGTAATTCGGGTTGGCCGATTACAGAAGAAGCGAATCCAAGTGCATTGTGGATTAAATACAACTAGCATAGGGGAGAAATTTACCGCGACAGCAAAAAACATTCCTCAAAAAGCACAAGTTAAATCAGGTGGATTTCGATTGTGTATTTAAATTATAGAAATAAAAATTAATTTTGCATTTCGGAGATTTTCATTTGCGGCAACCTTTCGTCGCAGTCAAATATACATAAGTAATCTGTGAATGAATAAAGTATTAATTGATGAGTTATTTTGTCTGATTGTGTCCATGTATGTGAGCTCTTCATTTCTTTTTTGCTGTTCTATCTTCATCTTTCTATCATATATATATTTGTGTGTGTTTGTATGTGTGTTATCCAAAATAAACCCTTTCGATTTTCCGAATTTACGCTATAATGTTCCAGTTAATCTAGCCGAGTTGAGAACGAGTGAAAAGAAAATGACAATATTTTACTACGGTTTAATGACCCTTTGCTTCAAAACACCAATTTCATGAAAATTTACATCACTAATATAATAAAAGAGCTGAACTCAAATTAACACATAACCTTAGATATTGGTAATATAGAAACTTGTATCATTTTGAGTTAAGTTATATTATTACTTCAGTCATTTAAATTCAGAAATATTTTGTGTTGTAAAAAAATATGCGATGAAAATATTATGCTTCAATAGATACAAATAGGTATTAGGTGTTGCGAACCTAGTAACAAATTAGTTCATTTGTGACCAGAAGGATAAACCAAAGACAGCATGAACGGAAAGTATAATCTCATGCATATTCGTTTCGTGCTTACTGGCGACTCATCAGTAGAAGCCGGTATTACGCCCTTTAACCACAATATATTTGGGTGAGGAATGTGGGATAATAGGACGATACAATCTCCTAGACGAATGTGTAAACCTGCAGTAAGTAGCTAACATCTAAGTCTCAACAATGCGACTTCAATGTTAACTCAATCTATATAAAATATATACCGAGTCTGTAAAGGATACTAACAAAATGATGATTTTGTTAGTAACCGATACCAACATTGTAGTACCGAAAAGGTACATGGTACTAACACTATGGTTTCAAAGTCGGTAAATGGTAATAACATGATGGATTTCACTGTATGCTGTAGTACACCGAAATTGAGAATTACAACTATTTCTGAACACCTCTTACTGCAGTAAAACAATACAATCTGGCCTTGATCGATATCAGTTATTTCATTTCGCGGTAAGAATGACATCATTAAATTCAATATATAACAGTTAAATACTGTTTGTGGTGACCTAATATATATATATATATATATATATATGTATATATATGCGGGCATGTATTAGGTGTAGCGGAACCAAGACAAATTAATCTCAGCTGAGACCAGAAGAATAAACCAAAAGACAGCATGAACGTAAAGTATAATCTCATTTACATTCGTTTCGTGCTAAGATATTTATATTAATAAATAATTCTGATTCTTTGTTTTGTTAAGGTATGTCCCTTCATTTAGGCTAGATCCACTCCATCATTAATAATTAATATCTTCTTTTTTATAGGGTTAAATTTTAAATTACTGTTCATAATCATTATTATCCCTAAAAGTAGTAGTAGTAGTAGTGGTAATAGTAGTAGAAGAAGTATTAACTTTTGTTCCATATTCTCGTAGTCATTTTACTTGGAAGGAGATTTTTTTAAATGCTTTTGCATTTTATCTGAAGCCACTGATGAGTCAACAACTAAGACAGAAAATGAACAAAATTTTTGTCAGAAAATCTAAGTTGACATAAGACATAAAAGAAGCACATTAAATAAAATTTAAAGAAAAATAAAATAAAGAAGACAGTTGGATAGACGGATAGACAGATTGTTAATACTTCTTATTAAAACGAAAAACTATAGCAGTGATTCCAATACGTTAGGAATTCTTTAAATAAAGTTTGCGAGCTTGAAGAAAACACAAATCCCGTTGCATTTAACCACTTGTCGAAGCACATGATTGGTGATTACTTTAAGCTCGCAATCTTGATTTAAAGAATTGTTACCACCACCCCCACAATCAATGACTGGCTAATTGTATTACCGATAGATATAAATGTTTTTATTGACATCTCAAAAGCAGTTGCCTTCGTTTCTTTTGAATCTATCATTGAGGGGAGTAGTGCATTAGAGATAAATCTGGTATTTTTAAAGTTTACTCAAATTTTAATTTTATGATAATAGTATGGATATTCAAATAAATAACACTCAATATAGATACAACCGGCGCTTGCTTCTGTTCGATGTTATTTACAATTATATTTGCAAAATTGCAGAAAGTTATCCTCAAATCTCATTTATAAATGTTCTAAAAAACTATGTACATGATTGACCCAAGTTAAAATGACATCTCCAATAGTCATACAACACTATATATTAACGATATGAGTAGATATACTGATTTAAGCAAATGACATTTTCTTAAACCTTCTTTTTTGCGTGCTGAACCGTGTATGTGTGATTAGAGGCCTGATGATGATTCTGGAAAGGTGAAATCGAAACGTTGTCAGTCAACAAAGTGTCGGTCGTACCTCATTTCCAGTGATTAGCATGAATGATGTCGAAGCCTTCAGAAGAAAGGGACGAATCCGCAACCAGCCAAGCAGAAGACAAAACCGATGCGTACTTGGAAATGACGATCAATTGGATATTTGCGAAATTGATAGCACAAAGCAACAACCCGCGAACGCAAATCGCGGAGAGTCAACTTATGAAGCTCGCACTGAGCAATCATTCAAATCATATGTATGCATTTCGGTTTGATCCTTGCTAGTCAGTTGTCCGTCGCACTCTGATGGTTATAATAAATCGAAACATGTCAGTACGTGTTACTGACGGCAGTTTTGCTATTTTATTCGACGAGATTGGTGTTTATTTCAAGCTCGCACACTTGATCTAAAGAATTGTTACCACCACTCGCGCGATCGATGATTGCTTAATTGTATTACCTAGGTATATTGGGCGAAAGCTAAAAAAAGTTCACGTTCATGACTGCATAGAAATTGTGAAGCCGTCATTTCCAGTCAAGTACAATGTATGCGTGAAGACCAAAGATGAGATCTGTATATATAATTTTTATTTCTATATATATGAATTGCGGTTTGAATTTCGCTAGTCAGTTTGTCGATGGACTCTGATGATGATCATGGAAGTTCGAAACGCATCAGTACGTGTGACTGACGGTAGTTTTGCTATGCTTTTCGACGACTGGTTAAATACAATGAGATTGCCGTTTACTTCAAGCTGGTAAACATTGTTTAAAGAATTATTACCACAACTCGCGCAAGCAATGATTGTTTAATGTTAGGTACTTATTGAGCAGATAAAGAATGCGTTCAAGTGTGCATAGACCTAACTCAGTAGACAAAGGAAGGTGAAACTTTTAAAAATTAAACTACAATGCACTCAGCAAGCTAAAAAGGCCACTTTGAAGGCAAGGTAAATAGGTCATTTATAAAAACAGTACTGAACAAAGATATTAATGATTATCGAATAAACTAAACCAAGTTCATTGAGGTCAAGTGAGCTAAAGAGAAAGAAAAATGTTTGACTTCAATTTTCCCTATTTATCGACTACAATTCAAAACCAGAATGCATATACCAATTCACCGTTAAACATCATTCCATGCACGTTCGTAAGCCAGAACTACCAAATTTTTGCACATCCAAGACGAAGATGAAATGTAGAAACTTTACTGCCGACAAAACTACACGATAAAATCGATTGAGCATATTATATATATATATATATATATATATATATATATAAATAACAGTAACCATTTATTTCCAGTGAATTTTAAAAATATATTTTAAAATAACGGTAACGCGACAGATACAGGCTGATGAAAAGAATTTCAAGCTATACAGTTAAATGCATAAGTCGGACATTCAGTTAAAATAATGTTAAAATAACAATATCATTAAACCAAACAGAAAAATGTAAACCAAAACCAAAACTTCACTAAATCAGTCTTACGTTGGCAAATGATCCTTTTTCAAATATAAAAGGACAATTCATAAACTCGTGCCTATGCCACAAACACGACGGGTTTCAGAACAGATGCCAGTGAAGCAGAATTAACGAATGACTGCGAACCAGACCTATCTGCACTCAAGTTTTCAATCAAAAAATTGGTTAGACTTCGAAATTTGGATTACAGGATTTAATTATTAAGTACTTCAATCAGCCTAGATTAAAAAGTAAAAGCGGTAGTATAAGCACTTAAATTGGAACACGATAAGTAGCAGGATTAGTAGTAGTAGCATTTTGTGTAATAGTATTAAAACGAACAACATAAGTAGAACGAGAAGTCATAATATAAGTAAAAATCGACGTCGTTAGGGTTCTGCTTCTGATCAACGAGAAACACTATTTTTTAGTCAAGTAACATTTGCATACTGATCAAGTAATTACACGCCAATTTCCTTATTATAATTAATAATTCTGCATTTCGTTTAATGGGATCAACAGAGCAAAGACTTCTAATTGATCGGCAAACATATGACAGAAGTTATAAAAAAGCATTATATTAAAAGAAGAGTACTAATAAACTAAATAATTGAAGTAATAGAGATAAAATAATGGTAGATGGAATTTGGCACGAGTAGCAGTGGTACAATAATAATTATATTTTAAAAATCAGTGCTAAAAGTTAAAGCGACATTTATGAACAGCTGATAGATATACATATAAAAATTAATGCAATTTGGTTAGTCTCGTGACATACAAAATTCAACTGAAAGGTGTTTGCGTTAATTTATAGCAAATTAATATCTTAACATTTGAATTATAACAACATACCCGTATATATATATATATAAATATATATATATATATATTGAAATGACCTTTAATAAAATTCATAATGCCTCTTTACATTTGTAAAGATAAAAATAAATTTTAACAGATACAAGAACCGTTTATCTTACATTATCTCCGTGGGTACCTACTAATGAAACATATAAGACATACACATATATATATATATATATATATATATATATATATATATATATATATATATATATATACCTTTATAAATGCAAAGATTCAACGCTTTTTATCAGATATGAGAAAAGTTTCCTTCTTCTTTTCTCCTCAAGTATATACAAACAAACATGTATATGTCGATAGGTCAAACGAATTTTTTTAAATGTAAATGTGGGGAGATTCTGAAATAAGGGAACAACCAATCAATTTCGCGCATCACAACCAGGTCAGGCTCAATGCCTGAACATGCTTCTTCTGCTTGCATAAATTCGGCTGCAGTTTGTTTATCCATAAAGCTTTGTATGTGGCAAACCTCTTCCTGTTTTTGCATTTACTAATTTTCTTAGATGCTATATATATATACAAAACTCGAATACGATTTGTCATTGTGTATTACTCTTCAAATGCTTGCCTTTGTTCAAATTTGATTCATCATTAAACTATAGTTGACGAGCTTATGTCACAAGATCTACGCAACAGTCTGCTGCACAAATTCCAAATTCGACAATAATTTCGTGAAAAGCTTATATGAATCGGTGTGTGAAGCGTTCGGATTTTCTTTCTCTAGAACTTTTTTTTGAAGGCGTTGCTTATAGCGACCAGTTTTGAACTGCTTAAGCTGAAAATTGTGTTCTCGTGATCTTTTACACATGGAAAAACGATTAGCGCGTAGGAGCCGGCACTTCGCCCCGAACTCTTAAAATGGTTTGTCAAGATTTGTGGACAGCTGGACGGTGTAATCTCCTACAAGTATTTGTATAAGAGAAGTCGTAGATTCAACGTTACATAAAGTCTTCATTTATGCAAATTTACAGCTAAATTACTATATGGCGCATGTTTCCAACCCGTAAAGGGTTCACGCATAGTGACTTCTTATAAAAAAATTTCACCAAGCCTAAGAATAAAAACCTTTCTAACTGACAAAGGCATATCTTATAATATTTGAAAAAATTTCTTACTAAATATGCCAAAACTAGCACAAAATTGAAAGTTGGAAAATAATCAAGCAAAAGATAATGTTAATAATGCAATATTAGGGTCAGACAAAAAACCGCTAAGTAATGTCACACAACGGGATACGTTATATCATTTGAAGAATAAAACCAACATATAGCGATGCGAAGTTAATATATTCAAACATAAGCTGTAAGACTGTCAGTTTATCAACCACGCAAATTAAGCTTGATTTAAAAAGCTGCTTATTTATATCATATTGTATCATAAATAAATACAAAATACGCAAAAGTACTCACAAGTATCATACCTGACAAAAAATAAATCAATTTTCCATTTACGTAATAAAATATGTCATCGAAGTTTCTTTTGTGAAAAACCAGATAATTAAATTAAAAATAAATCGTATCGTTTACCAATGAAGTTAACTGTCGGCAAATTGTTATTTTATTATTAATTGTACAGTAAAAAAGATACTACATCAAATAAGGCAAAAGTCTCACATTTAAACTTTCTTATACAAACTTAGTTTACAGAAGAAAGCCAATGCTCCTGTTAAGAGAATTTAATAAAGAAATTCTTTTCTCATTCTATTTACGAAAGACTAGGAACAAACAACAGAAAAAATTAGTCATCTTAAAAACAAATCGGTTTTATAATGAAAATTTTAATATCTGCCAATCATAGCTCGACTTTGCATTTTTCTAGTTGAGTAGTTTCCCTTGTAATCGATTTAGATGGCAGAACAGGGTTTCCCCCAATGTAGTTTGATTATTAAAAATACTTTGTTCCAAATGGCGTAGATATTTGAAGTCTTAGAAACAAATGTACGCATAAAGCGGCTTTCAATGGCAAGTTAGTAATAAAACATGTACAATGGTCAGGCTAGATTTACAGAAAAGCATAAACTGAATTGGTAATACAAGATATTAATATGCTGCAAAAGTACACACAATAATAATGAAAATTCAATTCTACTCTTATTATATATATATATATATATATATATATATATATATATATATAATTATTTTGGATCGTGAGACTTAATGAAATTCATAGTACATTCTCATGCACCAAAAGAAATTTAACCAGATACAGAACACTTCCTTTTCTTTCTTATCAAGTTTCTACAAATGGACATATCGTTATATATATATATATATATATATATAAGGCCAAACAAAATATAAAATGTCGGCTTGAAGAGAGTGCAAAGTAAGCGCACAACATATCAATTTGCGTGCTTCACCTCCAGTTCAAGCTAAATTCTCGAACAAATTTCCTCCGCTTGCATAGTTTTGACTGCAGTTTGTTTACCCACAGGGCTTCTTATATGGCTAACTCATTCAGTGATCATTATAAAGGCCATGTCTGGAGTACACACGGACAGGATTTTAATGTTAAGCTGCGCAATTCACGACGTGTTTTCACCATTTGATGCGAAATAAGCGTTTAAGTTGTAATGTTCTCGCTTAGATCCTGATTACAAGGAAAAAGAACTTAATGAAAACAATTACTGGAAAATTTTTCTCGGATTGAATCATAAGAGATTTATAACTCAATAAATCACGGCTATAAATGCATATGCTATGTGTCCCAGAATTAAATGCTTATTCTTTGGAAAGTTAAGGAGAGTCGTTGCATACAGCAGTTTTGTCTGTAGGCGATAATTTTCTTGTCTTCGTTATTTCAATCGATATATAATCTCATTTCATAACTCCATGTTCGTTGATACAATACAGAAAACGACGGATAATAGGTTAGGTAAATTAAGAATCAAAACAAATAATATTGTAATAGTGAACTTATTTAACAATATTAATATAATGAGATTAGACAGGATAAAATATAACCAGAAGCTAGGATTCAAACTCACAACCAACTACTGTAAATACAAATAGAAAGAGTTGCCATTAGATAAAAAGAAAAATTATTATATAATTGACTTGGAAGAATTTTTTTGAAATCATGTGAAATCCGCATAATGAAAGTCATATGTCTGCATTGTTCGAACGTCTGCATAAACAGAATCAGAAATTTGTACTCCACTGTGATATGCTAATAAAATTAATTAAGTAAATCAAATCTAAAGAAGAAAAGTATCATTTAGGAATATCGATTGACAAACTATTTCATTTACCGTATGTGTTTCTGAATGTACTTTACTCCTTTAAAAAAACCCATTGATCGATGGAATTATATCATATAGCATAGTTTTAAAATCACAATCCGGCCTATGCCTAAATTTCTCAGAAAATTTAGTGTCAATGATAGTAGATTAATCTCGAAAAATCGTTCATTCTTGAAAGTAACTTTAAGATTAATATTAGATCATCTTGACACTATTCTCCTATTACTACAATTGTTAAATGCATAATTTTAGCATGGTTATTCAAGTTAATAACATCCAATCTCAATTGTTAATAGTTACAACTTGAGTGTCCTAAGGTGCTAGTTGGGTCCGATATTATTTGCAATTATATTTGTAAAATTGCAGATTGCGATCCTCAAATATCAAGTCTTTAAATATGCTGATCATTCAAAAATTATCTATCTAACCGACTCCAAACATAATGACTTTTCTAATTATAAAATATCAATAGATAATAATGATCTGAGTAGATATACAATAAAGCTCCGTCTGAAGACCACCTCAGACAAACGCAAGCGTTAATAATTGGCCGTAAGACAGAATTTAGCAATATTTATCTTCATGACGCCGTAAAGTAACGATTTAATTAAAATCAATCTTCAACACGTAGTTAAGGACTCGGACAGAACCATTCAGTGTACATCTTCTGCTGAGAAATGTAATGAAGAAATAGTTGGTTGCGCTAATAAAAGCTGTGCGTTAATAGGGAGAAATGTATTATCAAAATATACACAACTAACAAGATATATTTGGATGAGGCGGATCTTAGAGTACGCAGCTACAACTTGGAATCAAATTAAAGTCTAGTTGTACAAATGTAGTGAAATTTATCAGCCCGGCGTCGTGCAGAATATATGCTTGTGGACGGCGGAATTTTTCTTCGCAATCATCATGGTTATAAAATATTTCACCTGAATAAGTGAACGAGTGTGGGGAAGCCTGCTGATAAATCTTTTTCGTTTTCAAAAATATATGAAGTTCACAATTTGTTACCAACAATGCTGAAAGTTTTGCCGCCCACTATGATATATTTTAAAGTTTTTCGTGCTGAAATTGGAAAACTATACGATCATGATAAGCTCTTGAATTTTGAATATGACAGCTCTTTTGCATGGTTGAATAAAAGTTCACCTTATTTTTAATAGCCACACAATTTAGATAAAAACCATTACATTTGAGCTATTGTGTTTTGTCTCTATTGTAATAATTTTATCATGATTTGATTTAGCGCCATGTGATGGTAATATGGCACGACGTACAATGAGTCGCTACAGCGAATAACAAAGCTATCACTATTTAATTATACCGTGATTATGAAGTATATCTTAATGTTTTACTGTGCACATTTCTTTCATGTTCTGTATTGCACACATTGCAGTATTGTTAAATATTTGATAGAAAATGTGTGGTTTGAATCCAAATAAAGAAATTACTTTTTTTTAATCTATACTGGTAATTAACCGAACGACCAGACAGCTAATTACCAGAATTAAGACTAATGCAACTTGAACGCCTGTTTCAAATCAAATGGTCAATATACGTTTGCAATTGCGTAATATATCATCAAAACCTTGCATGTGCGTTTTCTAGATGAAGATTTTATATACATTACTAAATGCAATAACAGAAATGGGTTAGCCACACATGAAGCTCTGTGGATAAACAAACTGCAAGTAGATGTATGCAAGCAGCAAAAGCCTGTTCGAACAATGAGCTTGAACTGGAAATGATGCACGCAATTGATCAGTTGTTCGGATAACACAAATACTCTCTCCCCGTTTATTTTTTTTTGATTTACCTTTCAATATATAAATATGTTCACATTTAGATAGTCGTGGAGAAAATGAGAAAGAAACGGTTCTTAAATATGATATAATTTCTTTGTATTTACATATGGAAAATTATATATATATATATATATATATATATATATATATATATGGTATAATAAATGTATTGTTTATTTTTAAGACAACGATTAAAAATAGAATCACACAATCATCTTTCTTTATATATATTTTTTACATAAGAAAAGATTAATCAGAACAACCAATGTGATTCAGTGCCAAAAAAACAAGGTTAAGCTACATTTTAACAAATCTTATTTGAAATATAAACAAATAATTAAGCCATGTGCACTGACTAATTTTGCGTTTACTAACATGACCACATGCGACTGTAAATTTTAAGTATTAACCACATAAATGGCAACTTAGGCTTCCCGCATGGTTAGTCTCACGCGAGCTTTCATTTACCACACTCTTTGCGCAGAAAGGAATAAGATATTAAGCCGAATTAATTTAGGTAACCTGCCGATAATTGTGATCTGTCAAAATGTAGACAATTGATAACAAAAAATGAGACCATTTGAGAAAGGTCTCACATATGATTAATCGATACTTTTTTAATTTTAAAAGAATTCTTATGCGTCTTTTCAAAAACAAACATTATAAATAATCTGGAGACATTTTATGACGTTTGTTCAATCATATGTTATCAAAACTATATTATACACAATTATATACACGCACCAAAAGCAAGTGAAGTGTAGTCCAACCATGCAGAGGTTCCAATTAGATATTATAATACGAGGAAAGCTTCCAAAGTTTTAGTTTGTAAAAATATCTTTGTAAGAACAAATAATAGCAACGTGCCTTTCAACAGAATTAGTTTCAAGAATGGATAAAATGAAAGACATTCTCGCTTTAATAATGAACTTGAAGTAGTTCATACTAGTAGATGTGTATTGACACCCAAAAATATACTTTGTAACGGTGGGTATTCGAACACATTCTCAACCTCGAGGATAAAGTGTTAAATAATTCCTAAAGACAAATTCCTCAAAGTTCGTCCGAACAAATATACAAATCAAACGCAAATTTCTTGGCATACAATATATCTCTTGGAAGCGTAGCTCTCTGACACTTGGCACTTTGTATCGGAAATTATGCCAGACTCACTATAAATACCAAATCAGCTATAATGTGTAAGTTTAAAATAACTTCTTTTCTTCAACATTGTGTGCATCATCACCAAGCTCACTAGGTCTCCGCTGCGATTTATTGTACATTTGTTTTTGGATACCCTTTTAATATAAATGCATTGTGTATAACCTTAAATTCAAATACTATAAACTTAGATGTCCAGATTTTATACGCTCTATAAAACATTTTTTTAGCTAAACCACATCATACGTTATTTGCAACACTGCCAAAATGGGAATATCTTCCACCTCAAGTTTCTTTATGATATGTTCGCCTTTCAAGAGACCTATTGGCTTTAAGTATTAGCGATGCCTACAAAATATATGGCTATTAACATCATATACAATCTTACTAGGATACCAAGTCGACTAACCGCTCGACTTGTTTTCACAAGTTCTTAGGGATTTGGGGCATGTGAGTATACAAAATGACATCATGTTACATTTTATTTTCAGAAAACATTACGAACACTAACACTATCAGTGAGGTATCCACATAAATTAACATTTTATTAAATTTTCCACCTTTTCACTTTTATTTTAAACTTTTGTAAATTCCTATATTTGTGGAAAATATAGACCAAGCTGCACTTAGCTGAATAATTTTATGTTCTTAAAACACACAAAAATGTAATACCTTTAGAGCCCGTTGTATATATAGTAAACACTATGGCTCATTGTTAAAAAAGTCTGTGTGATGAAAACTGCCAATAGTAAATCGTGAAATATATCTTTCAACAATGTATCTTAAGGTGAATCAACTTAAATTGCGTAGCCGTGGTTTAAACATGGTAATTCTAAATGAAAGATCACTAAGAAATGAAGTAAAGACGGCGCAAAGTTTTCCGATAAAGATAAGTTCTCATTTGAATTGCACATTCACACAATGGTTTTACAACACCAAGATGATAAATATAAGCCAAATTATGAAGTTAAATATCTAAAATGAGTTAATAAGTTTCAAAATTGGATAACGAGGAACAGCGGCTCTTATAAGCCAGTCTGGTTCATGTGATAAAGAGTTTGAACAGTTAAAAAAAGTAAGATGTAAAAACTAAAACAATAGAAGAACCCACTGAAAGATTACAAAGAAAAGTGAAATTATTCATTAACATCCCTGTCAGTGAGGAATGATAACATACACATAAAGTGTATCCAGAGTGTATAGTTTTGTAAAAGTACATAAACGTGGCAAACCGTCATAAATAATTATTAATCTCATAGGTCAAACGTTGATGAATCATTATAATTTGGTTCAAATTGTTGATCAAAGCATATTAGATGAAGGTGATAGGTTGGCGAGCTTAGATGTGCTAGCCATACATACAAATATACCGGTACCTAAAGTACGGGACTGTTTTCGAAGTTTAATTTCTAAGATAATAAAGTTAAAACTAGGCACATTATGAAAATAATTAGAGAGATATATATATATATATATATATATATATATATATATATATATATATATATACATATATTTTTCATCCGCGTATATCACTTAAATTGTTATTAGATATTCTTTAAAAATGTTATCAATGTAATGGCAATGCATGCAGTATTCATATTCGTAAAAAATATACTCATTTATTCATAAATACATTCTATTTTGTATAAATAAAAAAAGAGGAAAGAATTTTGTTTAAATAGAAAAAAACGGAAGATATAAATAGAACACAAATAGTTATATTGCTCAAGAAAGTTCAAATATAAGATACAAACAAATTACGTTGCACATTGGGCTTCGTAAGCCCCACGATAGTGCGTGTGAACAAGAGAATGATTTCGTCTGCACAGTTATGGACTACGTTGATTTATTGCAATAACCTCCAAACAGAGAAGCATGCTCACAGAATTACTTTTAATTATGATTTTTCTAAATTCATGCCGAAATTTTCACAAGAAAAGATGTTTAGTTAGATAATTTTGTTGCGGAGAACTAATATATATGAAATTATGTATCAAGTGTTGCGCACAAAGTAACAAATTAGTTTAAATGTGACCAGAAACATAAACCAGTCAGCATGAAGGAAGGTAAAATCTTATGCGCAGTCGTTTAGATATAAATGTACGTTCAACACCAATATTGTGATTCACACACCATATACTACAAAAAGTGTGAGTTAAATAATCTACTGGCCCTTAAAATTGGAAAGGGAACTTGTGAAAGGCTGAAAAAATCTCTTCATGCGTAAACCGATCGATCTGAACAAGTTTTCTGTTTATTTTTCAATGAAATTGATTTCACTATGATATGAGATTCTAGCTAATGGAAGAAATATTCATTAGCGACAAAGAAAATCAAATAGTGATGGAGAAAGAATGTGAGTCATCATTTAATCGATTTTTCTATACAAAAGCGAGTAATCATGGCAGCAAACAAGGGGTTAATGTAAAGCCCATTGATGTTTCCCACTAATAAGAAAATTGATCATTCAGTGAAATCTTCTTTGGATAATGTACACTTGACAGCTTTATACGAATTGGCTAAAGACCGTGATCGTATCATTCTTCCACCAGATCTAAGCTGCCTTTATATTTTGATCATTCGGTCCATAGTCATCAGAGCTCGTTCAATAGTCACACAGAAAGCACAATGAAACAACACACAAGAATTGTTTGGATTGATATTATGGGTAATGCAAATGTCACAATCAACTGAGACCAGTTGGAACACAGATACTTGAGCTGTATACTTCAACATGACCGCACAAAGCTAGTATTTTTTAAAGGCCCATTGTCGTTATGACAAATAACCCAACACAAAAATTGGCCAAATGACTGCCAAAACTATTGAAGCCAGAAAGAAATTATTTTTCTGATTAGGGATTAAATATTCTTGTGAATGTATTGAAAAGGCAGACAGATAGAACCTTCAAAACTCATTTTAACGTGTTTATTCGATGTTACGTCTTTATTAACTAATTTCATTTTAAAGAAAACTACTGAGTTTGTATGTATGTTCGTGAGACTTCCCAAGAATGTCAAACTGGAAAAAACGCAATTGAAAAGATTACTCTACTTGCATTGTCGAGATATTAAAATTCATTTTCAGTATCCAGCTAAATGGACAAAGAAATGATCTAAGGATGAATTCCGCTTTTTATCTAATCATGGCCGATCTATTTAGGTGCACGTTTAATTGAAATTTCTTTTTGATTTATTAAGTAAAGTGAAGCTATACTACCGTTACGTTGATTATATATTTTTTGTCTGCGAAAGTCGTTTCATGCCTAATAAATGTTTAAAAATTCAATAAAAGCTTTCAAAATATTCTATTTAAATTAAAAAACACAAAAGATGGCACTCTACCTCTTCGTGATTTGTTTCACAAGCCTAGATATGATGTCACCTTGTGCATATCATTCTTCCTCAAAAAAGTGTAAACCTAATATAATAAAACAGTTGATAAGAAATGAGTGTATGTTCACCTACAATAAAAAAGGTGAAGAGGCGATGAAGCACATAAATGATAGTAGGAGTTCCGTGTTAGCATTCACATAAATTGCAGCTGAGTGAGCTTTGATTACTGCAACTATGAACATTTGTATGCCTAGCGTGATTGACAGAATTCAAACACAATATGTATCTAAAGTTATTTTAAATTGAAATCGCGCATGTGGGCAGTAGAAGTTCGAACCTACGCTTGATTGAACATATGAATTTGGTGTGCGCAAAATAATATTTGTGCTTCACGTACACGCCAACAGAACACATTTCAATTTTTAAAAAATCTAGGTGTTGGAGCATGCATCTCTACTTGGAGGCCATTACAATAAACAGACAAATTGTGCCAGTATACTGACATTAACATGTGGCCTTCCAAGCCTCATGCACAGTGGTTTTTAGTTATGTTCCTCCTATTTAAACTTTCTAGCATAATGTTTTTTTCTAATATATATGTGGACCGTTTTCCTATTTCAACATAAGTAACTTATGTTTTATGTCTTCAGTAAACCAGTTAAGCGCTCCTGTACAATATGTCTTATTAAATACATAACCGAAAATAAACGTTTTGCATGTTAGAAATCCAAATACTCTTTCATAAAAAGCATACATGCATAATCTTAGATAAGGGTGTCGCATAGAGACTGGGCATTACCGTTTGCTCGTTAATTGTTTATCTATTACTCATTATGCTAAACTGATGGTGATTCAACGTTGTTAGTTGTCCCTACCAAACAGGCCTAGAACGTCTCAGTGCTCCCTAGGAATGAGAGACTTCGTGCTCATTTTAAGCCCAGACATTACTGCGAATTTAATGGTTAAGTAAGAATATAGCATGCGTATAGAATACTAATGTAATGATGTATATTAGTCGCAGAATTAAACAGGAAGCGGGATGCGACAGTGGCCTTTTGAGACTATACCAACCATTGCAAATCGTGTCACACAACCAGAATCAGAGAATGAAACACAGAAAAGCGACCGGATAAGACCGGTTGGCTCAAGGCGTTTGATCTTGCTTAATGCTGTCTGGCACCAGACTGATAATGATCTGAACCAAAATTAATTAATGCACAAAGTCGCTGTCGCCTAGGCACTGCAGATATAGTATTTCATCAGCTAAGTTTTAGCTGCATAGAAGAAGATCAAGTGAATAATGAATTTTCGAAATTATTCTAGATCCAAAATTATTGTTAGATCTTAGTACATAGATATTTTATCAAAATGCGCTTGCCCTTTACAATTTTCTTACATAAGTAGTTGCACATAAAAAATCATGCTATATTTATATATATATATATATATATATATATATATATATATATATTGTCAGTAAACTTGAACAGGTAGCAAAAGGTAATTCATCCAGTAGGTTGGTTCCGTCCTCATTGGGAACTCTTGAAATACGGCTCTGCGTACATAATCGAGAAACATTGTCAAGCCAATACACACTTCTGACGCTTCGTTTAGCTGTGCGTGTTACTTTTGTATTTCGTTTCTTCATCGATCTAAGAAAATATATTAGACATATACAATTCTAGGCATGCTTCAGTCATAATACCTTATATACTTGTATACTACTGAAAGCGCTAGATGCTGCGCTATTTATAACATACCCAAACACTAAACAACTAATTTGACACTTATCGATACTTCCCAAATGAAAAAGATAGTTTTAGCATGTAATGCGACTTTGTCTGAACTAGAGAACACAGTTTCAGACAAAACATGATCAACTAAGCTTAAGCTTACCACATTTTTAATTAACAGACTTAACGTTCAGGCACAACCAAATTTTGCATCACGCTGCTTAGCGTGAAAAATAAGCCATTTCGAAGCCTATGGGTGTATAATCTCAAAACGTATAGTTAAATGTGAGCTGTAAAAATACAAATTCGCCAATTCCTAAGAGCAATAGTTGGGCGATTTATAATGAAGTTTATCATTCTCTTAGATATTTGGACATCTAGGGCTGAGGAGCGCGATAAAATTGCACATCTTATTTTAAAGCACCAATGACCAAATGTGTATTCAGTAGCCGGAACCTGATCTAAACTCTCATTTTGTCAAAACCTATTTAACGATAATTCTCAACATCACAGTAAAACTGAATTTGATTCTGCTCATTATGATCGTATTGAAATGGAACCTGTACGGTCAGTGCTACAGTTGGCATAACAACTACGCAGAACACACTGATCACCACCTACACATTAATGAGTACCCATAAAAATATTCGGCACACTCCAGCAAATGGTACAGATAGCGTTGTCCTGAACTTTAGCAGCACTAGAACAATACGATTACCTTTATTTTGATTTCATACTATAATATTGCAAATAAATTTAATTATACATATTTCATCCTTTTGTGTCCTAACAAAATACATAATAAATTAAGTTTTGGTCATTATAAAAATTAAAACATTTATGGTACTGAATGATATACAGCATTGCCATAAATAACGGAGTTTGACTTATAGTAAAACTAGAGTCAAAATGTGCACATGTTTGAAACTTACACTGCTTACATTAAAGCATACTAAGAAACAATAACAGGGATTCAAACGTTATGAAACGGACGACTTTTGACAGGCTGGGCAATTTTTCTGACTTCTACCAATCATACGTTTAATGTAACTGTCTGGTACGTACGCAAATCAACTCTTAAACAGCCAAGTCTTCACCAATCCTTGATATTATTAAAAAGTATGGCATACCGACAGAAGAATATTACAGTGAAATATATATATATATGTCGAGATGCCAAAATACAGCTCTTGTCTTTAAATCGGTAAAATAATGGAAGTGACAGGGACTTCAACGCAAGAATCTTATAAAGTCATGTCATAATTTAAATTTGACATGTAAAGTTTAATTACAAATCTGCTAAATCTTATTGGTAAAGTACACGTGGCCGTAGGCCTCATTTTGTAAATTTGGTATAATAACTAAATATTCAACTTATCTTTTCATAAAGCCAAATTAATATCACTTACATGACTTACCGTTCAATTAAGTCTAAAATAACTTAGATTGATACTAAATCTGTGAATGAAATTAATTTTTGATCAGTTTAAACGTGAAAACAAACAAACCAACAGCTAAATGCTATTTTAAACTGATTTCTTTGCGAGGTCGTGGAGGTTAGCCATTCCTAAAAAAATACATTATTCAAATCATTCTACAGGTCGTTAAATACAGGAAAAACGCACATTTCATAAGTAGTTTAATCGAAATAGAAAAGCCAATGCATCACAGGGCCAAATCTATACAATCAAGTTGCTGGCAAAGGAATAAAAACAGTTAATGCAAAATAACCGTAATAATACAGAAGCCAAAAACAGACTAGCCACGCCGCACAAACGCACAAGGATTAATAAGATATCAGACTTAGAAATAATTAGTTGACAGAATTGACGGAATATAAAATATAAAGCAGATTCACCATGAATGCCACAAGAATTACGGGTCTAAGGTCAACCATATAATAACGACTTAAAATGGTGGTAGATACAGAAGACATAAACTGTAGAGTCACAATTCTGAGGCAAAAAACAACAATACGTCTTCGACAGGAAAAACGAAATTTTGTAACTTGCCGAATTCATCTAGAAACATACACATACGTTAAAAACTAACTCAGCACAAATAAATTTAAATTTTTCACGTAAGAAATTTACGATGAGGATAATATAAGGTCAATCCGGCAAAACAAAATTAAATATTTGTAAAAAATACTAAAGCACATCAAGATACGAGCATATTAATCATACAGTGGTATTGCTTACTTCACAGATAAACTGAATTGTCCCGGACTATTTTCACTTTGGCGCACAATAAAAGCACCCGTAGGTTGAACAAACGAGCCGCTTTGATTTTTTTCAAGAAGTCGTACTTCAGCCTCTTTTCTGCTACATCTACTGATATACCAAGAATATGGGGACATTAGAAGATAATTTGCAGGGACCATGCCTTCCTTGCCGTTAAGTCTTGCTTCGAACCAATTCGGATCTTCCTCCATTCCGATTATCTACAAATAACAGAATTATATTTTACCAATAATCTGTCACCCTTATTAAAAGACAATTCATCGTCATTCGTCGAACGAAAATCGAACAACGCTTGCGCATCCATTACAGTTGAACTAATCACAGATAATAATCCAAGAAACGGTTATAACTAGTTTGGCATTAATTTTAAATTATAAATGGCAGAATATCAATCTAGATTTTTAGACTCAATAAAACAAACGTTTTTATAAAGGTAATTCATGTGTATAAGTTAATTATAGAAATTATTAGTTTTATAATAAATATAGACACAACAAACATTATAAATTATATATTTAAATGAAATATGTTATCATTTGTAAGTTCGGTAAATTTTGCTTTTACCGCTGTTATGATTGAAACTAATAAACACAAATATTTTAAAGAAATTTTAACATGATAATAAAGTTGTAAGATGTCTCTATTCTTGCCATTCTATCTGTGTATATGCTCTCTAATACATGCTTAATTTTTATTTGTTGAGATAATGATCAAATCCCGCGTATCTCAACGCTGTAGTGGTTCCAATGTTGTTGGTTAATGAGAACACCATATATGCCAAGTCGGTTTCAGTCTTAATACACACACTTGAGTTTGATAAGCTATTATTCTCGTTTACATCTATTAAATTCATGCCTGCTATAGCCTGAGCTAACTTGCTTGTGTCCTCAAACTTAACATTAGCTTCTTTGTTAATCGAACTTAGATACATATTTGATAACTTAGTGTTACGCAACGGACTGTGTACTTCTTACGTAACAATACACCCGATCAAATAATCTGGAAAGAAGTAAGACGCGAAAAACTGAATTATTAATTACCTGTTCCAGAAAGTCCCCAATATGTAGGATTCAAAACACTGTGGAGGAAGATAATTCCTCCGCCAATATTACAGTGACATTAACTGATAAATTTAAACCACCTTGGCTGATTGAAACGAATTTTATTTAAAATGAATTTTTTTCATTTATTTTTCAGAACTTTCTTTGTTTAAATACTTGACTTTGAATTGTGCGCCATTTTCAGTTTTCGAGCATTACTGTCCTCGATTGAATAGAATAGAATATCTTTATTTGGATTCAAACCACACATGTTCCATCAAATAATAAAATTAGAAAATGTACAATATAAAAAGATATCACATCGCATAAATATGTGCAATTAGTTGTACTGTACAATTTATCAGCATCAGAAGGTTCGGCTGCAGAGTGATAGATTCTTCATCAAAAATAGGAAAAATTAAGGTATAATTCGAGTGTAACATTTTTCAAAAAAAGGGAACCATGACTAATAATTGATTGTATGTATTGAAGATTAATATAATGATATAATGCATAAAATTTCAGTTTTAATAATACAAAACTTGAAGATAGAATCTCGAGAAGTTATGCTGCTGAAAAACAATTAATCCTGTCTTTTATTTAACCATGAGAAAGTATTATCATAATCAAAATTAAAAATATCAGCAGGATTGTACAAGTTTTCTAGTTCGGTAGATTCAAATTTAAAAGACATCTTAGATGGAGGCGTTTCTCTAAGCCCCTTTGGCAATTGATTGTAAATTTTGTAAATTTTTGAAAAAGAGAATAGCTTGCTCGCAACATTCCCCACCAATGGTGGAGATATTGCAAAATGACCAGATCTAGTTCCAATTTCATGACTCTTTCTTATGGGATTCATATAGGCACCAGACCACTGGTTCGAATGGAAAGCTTTTATGCAATAGCACATTCTCCGAAACCATAAAGGATGCAGTGATACAAACTGTAATCTAGTGGCGTATATAGTGCAGGAGATAGGACTAATTTGTTTCACAACTTTTCTTTGTACAGCTTCTATCTTATTAGACAAACCCTTTGTTAAGGGATTCCAAGTAGCGGCAGCATATTCTAGTATCGGTCTAATCCATATTATAAACATTTTAAATTTTATTTCATGCGATATAATATTTCTATTTATTAATGCCCATCTGTTCTTGGCACTGCCTACTATCCTTTCAATATGTCTCTCAGCAGAAGCCGTACAATGAATAGTTATGCCTAAATCCTTAATTTCTTGCATAAGTTTAATCTCAAAAACATCATTAATCTCAGCATCATGAAAATAAACATAATTAAATTCTGTTCTGTTACCTATTTTTAAAGCTCTCGTCTTTTTACTGTTTATTCTCAGCCCTAGTGTTAACAAATATCTACTTAAATCATACAAATCTAGTGTCACATTATTTTTGGAGAATTCGACATTATTTGGATCAATTGGAAAGATTATTTTCAAATCATCAGCGAATTTGCAAACTCGACCGTTAGGGATCTTAGTTTCCAAATGTGCAAATACAATTTTAAATAAAATTGGCCCCAAACTTGATCCCTGTGGAACTCCACTTGTTACCATTTTCGATTTAGATATCAAATCGTTTACTTGAATACTCATTCTTCGATTATATAAATAGTATCTAAGTAATCTAAAAATATTCGGATCAATATTCAATAAATTAATCGCATTCAAAATAGCATCAAAAGATATAGAGTCAAAAGCTTTTGAGATATCTATGAATACAATTAATGCATCTAACTTTTTCTCATCTAATGTAATTACATGTTTCCACATAGAGAGCATATTAGTAGTTGTCGACCTGTCTTTCGTAAAGCCATGTTGGCATATATCGAAATCAGCCGGCAGCATACGTTCTAAATGATCAAGTATCAATCGTTCTATTATCTTCAAAAACGAAGGGATAATAGAGATTAATCTGTAATCACTGGCACACGTTGGCTTACTTACTTTCGGCAAAGGTTTAGCTACTATTGTTAGTATATCGATTGGTAATATCCCATTCTTCAAAATTCTATTTATAAAATTGCAGAGCGCATTCATATAA
This sequence comes from Eudiplozoon nipponicum, assembly GCA_029291075.1. Classification (NCBI taxonomy): domain Eukaryota; kingdom Metazoa; phylum Platyhelminthes; class Monogenea; order Mazocraeidea; family Diplozoidae; genus Eudiplozoon; species Eudiplozoon nipponicum. The sequence goes on from JAQBSW010001535.1 coordinate 36,575, forward strand.
TTTAAAGGTAATTGAAGTAGGTTATCAATCGATATACCAAGGTGATCTTTTTGTTTTTTTGATTTTATTTTTAACATTAATTCTATCAATGCATCACTGTCAATAACAAGTCCTAGATCCTGGTTTCCCGAAGGATCCGGTAGATCAATTAAATTGCTTTCGTTCTGTGGATTACATAACAAGTTGCCAAATACTTCATCCAATTCACAGAGAAATTCATAATCAGTTTTACCCACAGGTAATATAAGGTTTAATTTTTCCTTATATTTACCGTAGTCTGTGAGGAGTTTGTATCCTAGTCTAGGATTACTCTTCAGTTTAGCCAAAATAATTCTCTCTGATCTTTGACGGATTATCAGCAGTGATGAATTAATTTCTTTATCGATCAAATCTAGCCTCATTTTTTAAATACTATTGATACTATTGATTGCTTTGTATTTTCCACGGCCTGCTGCAACTGCTTCATTTTTCTTCATTAAAATTTGATCGATTTTTACAATATACGCCTGCTAACACTGTCTTATATTTTTTAATGGTGCACGCATTTGGGGACGTTCTGGAACACGTAATTTAATAATTCTGTTTTTCGCGTCAATTTCTTTCCAGATTATTTGTTCGTGTGTTTTGTATCGTGTAAGGTTTCACATCCCGATTTGCCTAACATTAAGTATAAATTTAATAATTAAGTTAGATATATATGGTAGCCAATCTTAAATTTGAGGGCGCTAGCAAGTTAGCGCAAGACATGGCAGGTATGAATTTAGCAGATGCGAATAAAAATATAAGCTTATCAGATTCTACTGTTAATTATAGGACTGTACCCGATCTGGCATCTATGGGGTTCTCAGACACGAATAGGTTAGGAGCCTCTACATCACAAAATTATAGCAGGTGTATATTGTGAAGATCAAGAATTTGTAAACCAAAAGGTGGAAAAAACAAATGCAGCTTGCTAAAGAAAGTCACGTCAGTCAGGTACAGATTACGGAACTCTCGTATTGTGCACAATTAAAAAGTATATATACTGTCAATTATTTAAACAAATAATGTTCTAGAAAATAAACGAATAATTTCTTTTTAATAGTATTCGTTTCAATCAACTACGGTGATTTAAATTTATCAATAAATATCACTTTAATTTTGTCGGAAGAAATATCTTCCTCTACATCGCATTCAAAATTTGACGTTTTGCATAGTCAATAAATATTTTCTCCTTGGTTAATCAGCTATGTTCTTTATCCTCACTTGCTTTCGGTAACACTCGAATTCTCGTATTAACTAAACAAGTGTTTTACAAAAATATGTCTTCATACCAATGACTGTGTTACGGGCTCTAATAATGGTTTTTATGAATTTCTCCGATTTGCGTGATGCAGTATCTGACGATCTAACGCGATCCTTACAAATTTCGACAAAGAATGTGGGCAGAAATAGCTCGCATCTGCTGGCTGCCTATTTTATTTGAGTTAATACGTACTTTATAGAAGTTTTGTGACACATGTCTATTTTTCTTTTATCAATTATTGTTATAATGCTATTAGTCACTTATGAATTACTCAACTGCAACATAGAATTTTGTTAATAGAATTGTATCAAATATGATAGAAGATCCACAGAGAAAAGTGTTGAAGTGTGCTATTCCTTCACCTTGCAGCATACATTTGAATTGGTTTGCGAGACGGAAATTTTCATATTTACCTGATCTATTTGTGATTAACACGTCTTTTTCTCGGTCAGCTTATTTTATGTAATTATTTCGGATATGATTATCGGTTTCCTTCATCTATATATAGTAAAATACAAGTCTTCGAAAAAAGCTAATAATTTGTCTGTAATTTTTTCGTTAGCCATATCATTTATATTTAAGACTCGTTAGTCTCATAATAATTAAAACTGACGTTTAAAACGAATTAAATGAAATAAGAGTGACCGAATTTCAATTTACTCTTTCCATGTTTATAGGCTACTGTTTCTGCCTCTGCAATAATAATGATTTCTAATACAATTCTAATGTTTAAACATGTTCCACCGTAACCAATGGAAATTAATATAAATGGGTCCGAAAAGAATAAGCATAATGTAGAGACCAGGTAGAGGTTATCGACCATCACTCCTATAATTAAAAAGCTTGCTGGTGAACGCTTTATTTTGAAATTATATAAAATGTTCAGTCAACTGCCAACCAGACAGAGATATATTGTAGGGATATTTTTGCGGGGTAGCTATCTAGTTCGTGAAGTCTTACCCTTCCTACATAGAATTGGTAGCTGCTGTTGAGATCCGTGCTTATGATCATACCCTGACCTTTTCCAGATGGATGTTGTGAGAAGGCTAAGTCGAATGATCACATATGTATTGTACACAATGTTGCATGGAAAATTCATAGTTAGTCCAAATTGACCGTGCTCTAGACGTCAAAAAAACGAAATATTGTCAACAAAATTGAATGTTATATACACAAGTAATTATCAATTCACTGTTAAACAAAACTCTCCGTGCACTAGACGGCAACAAAATGATATATTGCCAACACAAGTACTAATCAATGCGCAAACGTCTGAACTGTGATGAATACATGTAAACGATTGAAAATATATGATGATATAAATAAAGCCACTGGTAAATATTGTCACTGATGATGGATAGAATAAAATCGTGTAAAAACTTCAATGAAAAAAACTTCACAAATAATTAATCCACTGTTTGCTATGGTTTTAACTTATTTAATTATAATAATCCATTGAACTATAGAATTTGTGAGTGTGATTGAGGAACATCTGGTGTCCTGATGCGTGAAATCATATCTGAGTGCAAAGAAAAACTATCGAACCACATACGCATTATAATCCACCGCATGCTCCCTGCGTTTTGCGAGCGGGTGTCTATATTTATTAAACAAAACCCTATTAATTACAATTAAAATTGCAGTTCAAGAAATCTCAATTAAAACTGCTTGCAACTAACAGAGATTGCTTCTAAAATCACAGTTAAAAGAAATATTGTGTAAAAACAGAATTAGATTATTTGACCTTAAAAAGCACTATATTTGTCAAAATTGAACATCGTTGGGTTGTAACGCGGAGCCGCGTGTTACAATATCCCTGGTATGATGCATTATTAAAAACTAAGCTGAAACTAAAACAAATATTTGATTATAACGACATATTTAATTTTGCTTATGACAGTTCGATTGCATGGTTGAACTATAACCCACGTAACTATGTTTGTTACAACTTTGTTTTACAACTATTATATGAAATATAATATATATTTTTCCGTTGTAAATATGTAAACTGATTAAATGTAGTGCCTTGTTGAGATTATAAGGATTGCTGTGATTGAAAATACTGTTATTATTTCTGTATACTTTGATTATGAATCAATTTTTACTTACATAATTTTATTGTGACTCTTTTGAATTTTGATTATGACAATACATTCTCTTGGCAAAACAAAAGACCAGAATAAATGTGACCATTGCTATTTCTTCTTGAAATTTTTGTATATATTATCTGTAGTATTATTTTGGAAAAACTATGCACTATATCATTATGTTAGCTATTGTTACAAATAAGCAATTGTTACTCATGCTCCTCAATTCTGCATAATATTAAATTCAAATTGATCTTTCTAAATATCGGGTCAGATAGTCTCAATGAAAAATCTATTCTTATTAGTTCCATTAACTATTATATAAAAGTTATTCATTAAAATACTGTTTTTGTCTTTATTATAATAGTTTTAATAAAAATTGATTTGCCGTACGCAGTGGTATTACTGTAGAGTTTTCATGTGATATAACAATATTATCGAGATTGAAATATTTATATGTGACATAATGGACAAATTTATGTGATATTTTATCTTTTATCTATTGTACATTTTCTAGTATTGTCATTCATTTGATGGAAATGTGTGGTTTAAATCAAAATAAATATATCCTATTTTATATTATTTTATTATAATTGTTCCTATACGTTTTGCCATGGTAAGCAAAACGTTTGGCTGATCAAGTACGAAGCTCGTAATATCGGTACAATGCAACACAGCAGTCAATGCACGATGCAGCTTATATCGCTTATATCTTTCGACATGTTCGGCTATACTAATCTGTCTCTAACTAGATTGATGCTTGCTTATATAGAAGGATGCTTCAACATATCTAGCAGTTGAATTAGTCTGACTCGGCAATCCAAAGATACATACAGTCTGGTTTACCTTCTGGACGTTTCACACCGCTATCACTTGCCACTTACAATCTTGTGGGCATATACTAATTTCTTACTCAATACCACCATAAAGGTATCCAATCTATGTGCTTCCATGAAATTCTAAAATAAATTATCGTGCGAACGCTTTAGAAACTTTAGGCGACCCGTGACGTATCAGATTGATATATCAATCATTCGTTCTGCTAAGTGTGCCAGCTAAAATGTTTTCTTTTGGGGCAATATAATAAACTGCAAAATTAAAATAAGCTAGTTTGGTTAACTGTGAATTCAACTTACAAATATAATTTAACCTCGATATTTTACGGAAAATACTTAAAAGCGGCTTATGTTTTGATAACATCTAAATTCAATTCCTTAAAGCTATTAAATACCTCATAACAGTATCAATGGGCAAATTCCGCTTTCATGTGAATATGGTCTATGCTTTCCATTTAATAACTTTTATTTGATATTTTTGGTGAATGGATAATTTATTTCGCAGCATAAATTCTGGTAAATTCTGCTACAACCGCAAGATGCGCATGTACATCAATATATCTATGCATATTTCGAGTGATTAATGACAAACTAGCAGAAATACTTTCAATATTCAAAACTATATTTGCATTCTTACACGAACTAACCTAATGCAGAACGATGACTGCAGTTCGCTTTTACTTTACGCAGGATTAATGAGATATATAGGCATTTTATCGAAACACTAGGTCTGGTCGTGTATAAATCTACTGATTAATAGAATATCTATATGCATCAAAGACAATTATATTCTATTTAATGTTAATGATACTTTCTTCACACTAGCATTTAACAGGTTAAACAAGAAGCATGCATTTTCATTAATCTTCAGGCAAGGTTCACGTCTATTTCCTCCGAATGACACTACACTAATATTATGCACGTGCACATTTTTGCTCTTTCCATATCTCCCACTTTCAAAATTATTTAAAATGGTTGACACTGCAATCTCCTATGATGGGAATACAATGCTTTATACATTTGAGCCTACGCTTTTTCTCAAATTGGGATATGACCAATACTTTTCTGCTTACAAACACTTAAACATTTCTTTCGAAAATTTATCATAAATTTAGTAAACAAACTGGACAAACTGATTGTCGTGTTAAATTGGTGTATAAGAATTTAGTTGTTTCGATGGCAGAAGGACGGACTGGTTGATTAATTTCATTTAAAATTTATCGGAATAATTTATACGACAATTTTTTAGTTATTTCCTATTTAACTTTTGCTATGCTTATATAATTTATGTGCTCGTTGACTGATCGCACACAGAAATTATTCATTTTTAAATGTTTGAATTAATATATATTTTTACTCTGCTTTGACTTTTATTATATAGGCGTTATAAATGTTAATTAGATTTTACTGTTTAGATTGAGTACTATGGAAATATACTGTGTGTACCTTTATTTAGTTGACTTCTGTTTTATTTTTAACTTAGATTGACTTACAAGGAATAATAGAGTCGCGTAGAAACGTTTAATAATTTCTTATGTAAACTTTCGCTTACATGTTAAATTTTACATGTTAAATTTCATATTGATTTAATCTGTGAAGAAATATATGTTGAGTCTGCATAATCCAAAAATCTTTTATTCATTTTCAGTCTCTAACACCTAATAATAAAAACCATTAACGAGTCTGTCTAACTGGCTAGACAAATGACTTAATTTCATTAATTTATACAGACTCGTTAATGGTTTTTATTATTATGTGTATAATAGGCATTAAATAATCGGTAATTATTTTCACTAAGCGACTAATTGCGGCAGAGTCTAAGTTAAGATAAAATAACTTTAAAGAAGAAAGTAAACAAAATGCAAACAAGAGAACACGAAATTTGCAGCGCTCCTGGGTTCAAATTTTATAGAAAAGTATTCATTATACATTCAGATTTTGCCAATTTTCTTCATAATTTCATTGTTATAAACAGGGAGAGGTACATTTTTGTAATAATTTAATGCATGTTTTTTAATGCAATCCTTATTTAGGATAAGATTTAGAATTAGAATAATATCTTTTTTATTTGTAGCCAAACTGTATATGATCTTTTGAATATAATTAGAATTAGAAATACATTTAGTGTAGGAGGTTTTGTATTTAATGTAAGAGGGTCTGCGGGCTTGATGTCTATTTAGTGAGTTTGCACCTTCCTATCTATACCTGGTAGCTGTTATGATGATTAATTTCAGGCCCTTTCCAGAAGGGTGATGTGAGATATCTCAGTCAAATTGCCATTCCTTTATTGAATACAATGTTGCAAAGCAAAGATAAAAATCGTATAAAAGTAGTCACAATAAGCCAAAAATAATAATCCAGGTTTGCGTTGTCACAATAATCCACTGTATGCTAGGTTTTGAGTGTTAAAACACATAAATCCACTGAACTGTAGGGTTTCGGATAAATGACTGAGAAATACACAAAATATAAATCCAGAAAGTCTTAGCTGAACTGTTAGTGGTTTTGTAAGAATGTTTAAAGCACACAAAATATATAAATCCTTTCTTAGCGTTAAATCACATAAATCCACTGTATGTTACCGATGTATTACTCGCGGATGTCTCCTTTTTTAAACAAAACTCTATTAATTACAATTAAAGTTGCAGTTCAAGTTATCTTAATTAGAACTATTTGAAACTAACAGAAATTGTTGCTAAAATCACAGTTACGAGAAATATTGTGTAAAACCAGAATTAGCCTATGTGACCTTAAAGAGAACTACCAAAATGGAACTTCGTTGGGTTGTAACGCTGAGTCGTGTGTTACATTAGAACTAGGATCAGAAGATTATATGTGGAACAACTCCTCTTTAAATATACCTATAGTAACAATAAAAATGTTTAATAATAAAGTGTCTGTAAATTCGGTGACATATTGACATAAATGAAATAGTGAAGCAATAAAAATATTAATCGCATTAAAATAGGTACAAATATAGAATAGTCGTTCAAATATTCTAGCGCATTTCAAGATAAATAATAGTTTTATAAAAAAAACTAAATAATAATAATATTAAAGGCCAACTTGCCCCACAAGTGAAAAAATAAGGTACAAATCAAAAGTAGGAAATGTAAAGTCTAATTAAACTGGGATAAGCAAAGAATTTAACGATGAAGATTAAAAATAGTTGTGAAAGAGAAGCATTTTCATCAATTTCATTGTAGGTTGTTCTGAGAAGGAAGAGATTTCATTTTATTAGATATGGACCGGCTAGATTAAGGTTCCTGAAGATTCCGAGTATCAATGCAGGATTTGCTGTCGTTGGAAGAACGAATTTTAGACTGAGTTAGAAGGCGACAGACATCGACATCGGGAATTTTTGTCGTAATCTACGAGTTTCTGTAGAGTAGTATTGCTTAGAATAAAGTGGACTAGATTGAAGTTGCCGGAGAGTCAAAATATCATTGTCGCGTGCAGGGTTAACTGACTTCAGCTGAATGAAATTACGACTACTGTAAAGCAAGGAAGAACCAGCGTCAGATGTATATCGTCAGATGGTCCAGAAAAAATTTCGACTTTCCAATCTTTCACTGAATCAAAACGATGAGAATTAATAGAGAAAATTATGGAAGAGGGCTTAATACTTGGATACAGTAAAAGAAAAATGGTACTGAAGAGTCCAGGTTTGACATTTACAATCAAGGGCGACTTGTCGAAATTGAAGGCTGAGGAAGAAGAAACTTAACACTTCGAAACTAGTTAAAAGTATAGAAGTAATAAAGTATTATGAGTAAAGTAAGAACCAGTTGCACTTCCAGTCAGAGTTCTCGCATAGGAATTTTTTATAGAAGAGAGTGTGAACCGCCTTTTTAAACTCATGCTGGGGTAAGACCCTAATTTCCGTAGGTAATGCGTTGAATACATTTGTGGCTTTGGAAAAGATATAGATTTTGTTTAATATATTGAATGTATGGTTGGATTAAATTGAATAGTTGCTATAGCGCATAGTGTAGTGGTGATTTGGGTGAGCAAATTTTGATAGTGATAGGAAAGTTGTTATCTTATGTCTTGAAGCTTATCAAACGGGCTAACTTCAAGAGCTTGGAAGTAGTTTGTTTAAGATGTAAAGAGAAGTTTAGTGACTTAGAAAAATAGATAGCCAGGTGCTTGGCCGAGTCAATTATTTCAATATCAAGGGAATTGTAGCAATGGCCACCATAGAAACTAATAACACACAAAGAGTTCTATATAGGGCTAACTTTAATTCAGCTCAAAGTCCTCGCAGGACCGCCCGTATTAGAATGAAGCAGACTTTCAGCCGCAGAAGTGAACATGAATAATAAATGTTTGAAAATTGGTCTTACTAAATCGCTGCTCGTTATCTGAGCAAAGTCCTTTGAATAATTGAAGAAAAAGAAAGCAGGTATTTTAAGTTTAAAAATGGTTTCTGGTGGGTTACAAACGTTGATCAAACGACTGACTGCACAAATGAATAATTTGACAGCAGAATTAATTATAATTAGGTCTCGACTAGATGATACGTTAATAATAATAACTTATGGAATGTGCATAAACGACCCAGCCAATATAAGTGGAATCAACAATGACGACCGCGCACAACAGGAATCAGAAAGACATATTCCGGTGTTTCCATCCAAATCGACGAGGTTTACCGACCGTCATCATAATTAAAGCCAATGCTGCTACCTTTGGGTGTGGAAACGCCACAGTTGTGGTTCGAAAAATTAGAAGCATCAGTTCGAGCACAAGAACTTACATTAGAAGTACCTATTGCGCGCGTGGCTGTCCAGGAATTAGTTGACCGGACAGAATCAGTTCAGTTTGAATAACCTGTTGACCTCACGTATGAAGAGCACAAAAGACGAGTGTTGGATCACTTTCGAGTCAGGCCTCAGAAGGTGTTTTCAGCATTGTACAGTCTCTAACCATTACTGGTTGAGATGCCCCTTGATGCCATGGCATGCATTAAATGGTGGCTCGCTAAGCTAACTGCGTCTTTACTCGGGTTGCAACCACATGTGGCCATCATCTTTATGCTGCTGGATCCTATCAGATACGGTGCAATATTTAGCGCCCAGGAAGGCCTTGAAGACTCCAGGATCTTCAAAGTTCGGCCCTGATGACAAACAAAGTGGCAGCAGCGAATCTACGCATGGGTTTGGCTACAACATTTAGCAGAAGCGACATACCTTAATGGAATTATACGCGGCATAATCAGCAAATCCGCAAAGGATGGCATCAGCCAGTGGCGTGGAAGCAAAATAAATATATAATGACATCAGCTTCGTAGAATACATCGTCTAAGTGTCAGCAAAACCAGTATAGTGCTCCTAGAAAACGGCCCGTGAAATGGGGAAATAGTGTCCACCGTCTCACAAATAAGGGCAGTCGATATCATGCCAAAACAGTTAATCCTTTAGAGACTCCGATTGGTAGATCGATAAATGATCGGCAGAACTACCTAAAAAGTGTTCTAAATCGGATGGCCTTCGAAGAAAAGGGATTTTTATTAAAATTAAAAATTAAGAACCCTTTAACGGACAGACAGTAATAATGCAATTTGCAACCGGAGCTGAAGTGTCGTTATTACTAATGACTTGTCTATTAAACAACGAAAACCTACGAGAGCAAATTTTTGTCAGTCATCGGGCGCGTCCATGGAACACAAATTTATTAATAAATGACAATATCCACCAAGTTTTCTTTGTTGTTGCAAATGTTGAAACACCCTTACTGTGACTTGATTTCATTAGAAAATTGGTTAAGACGGTAGACTGTCAAAATAAACGTATATGAATATCGAGGCCTGAAAGCATAAATCCAATAAAGTCTACATGTACCCCTAATTTGCTTGAAGAGACCAGTTGTCTGCCCGAGTGGTGGAAAAATCTTCATAACAAATACAATGTTATATTCCAATTTCCTGATTGCAGCGAATGTCCAGGGCCGACGGTCGACCATTTTAAATTATGGCTAGAACTTAATGAAGGTTAAAAACCACCAAATGTATAAGGTGCTTCTCCAATGAAATTAGCAGCAGCAATTCGAGCAACCCAAAAAATGATAGAAGCCGGCGGCTGATTTCCGACAATTAAACTCGGGGATTAAACGTGATACGTATACCATGCCGGCTCTGCATGATCTGTTCCTTCAGCTAGCGGAAGGAAAATGGTTTACCGTGCTTGATCTTAAACAAGGATTTTGGCAAATAGGCGTGCGGCCCGAAGGCCGATGGAAGTGAGAAGTCCAGGTACACCAAGGTCAATTCCAATTCACACGGGTACCATTTGGTCTGAAAACGCACCGAAAGTGTTATAAAGAATGATGAACTCTTTCGTGTTAACAACAACTGCTTATGTGGACGATGTTATTACATGGGTCATTACTGAAAACGAATTACGTATTAGGCTGCAGATGATGATGGCCAAAGCTGTAGAATGGCGATTAAATTTTAAACCAGAAATAGTTCAGATAGGTAGGGTGGTACGGTTCCTGGGTCACTCGGTCACAACGTAGGGATGTACGCTACTAGAATCGAAGGTACAGCCTATCAAGTACTATCCGGTGCCTACCACTAGAAAACAATTGCGCCGGTTTATTGGTATGGTGAATTTCAATAGAGCAGAGATGTTGGTTAAGCAACAACCTTATTCTAAGTTAACTAGTACTAAGATACCGTTTCGTTGGACGGAGGAGGCTCAAGAAGCGTTTAGCCTATGCAAGCAGGAATTAATAGACGCATCTATCTTGACTTTTCTGGTAGGTAATATGTCAATTTTGACAGATATGTCAGATATTGGGATAGGCGCAGTGTCACAATCTGACGGACGTCCTGCACAAAATACACGTCTCAAACTCACTAAGGCGGAACAAAACTATACTGTCACAGAAAAGAAATCACTTTCCGTACATTGGGCTTTACGGAAATTTAGGTATTTTGTCATTGGTGGACACATAGACGTCTTTACCAAACGCAAAGCACTAGTACTTTGGAGATCATTGAGTATTAAGAAGAAACAAGTACACTGAGTCATTAAAGAACTGGAATAATACGATGTATCAATTCATTATTGAGCCGATATCGAGAATGCGGTAGTCGATGCACTCAGCAGAATTTCCGCTTTGCAGATTTCACCACTTATCAAAGTCTCTGAAGGACAGGGAAAAGATGCTACATTCCAGGAAATTATTGATCAGCTAACAAACTGCACAGTGGTGTCTACAACATATAAAACGTTGAACATGCCAAACAGCCTATTGGTGCGAAAAGAAGGACAAACAGTTCAATGGTTTGTGCCGGATTCTTTAACAACAGAATTGATAGATGTTTGACATGAAACATTTGGGAATCCCGGTGCCGCGCGACTCATTGAGACATTGCAGTCACGATTGCTTTGAACTGGCATGTCGAAAGAAATTCGTAGCTATTATCAAAAGTGCAAGCCACAAAAAAGAGAAAAGGTCACTCAGAATGTTTTCAATGCCACAGCACAGAATGAGTTTTTGCATATCGACCTGGTAGGTCCGCTGCAGGTAAGTTATTGCGAAAGAGCCTATGTGTTTTCCTTAGTCGATAATTTTACGCGATGGGTCGAGTTTATACTACCAAAAAAAATCACAACGGAGAAGACTATAACGTGCTTAGAAGAACGATGGATCAGTCGATATGGTGCACCACAATTTATTCAAACCGACCAAAATTTGAGTCATGAGAATTTAATCAGTGGTGCAAAGACCTTGTCACAAAACATTCCTGCACAGCCACTTAGCACTCAAAGATCAACGCGACAGCTGGGCGAGAACAACGAACGATGAAAGAGCTATTGCGATGTTGGTGCCACGAGAACACGGGAATGTGGAGAGACAGATTACATTTGGTCGAGCGGGCCATGCGCTTTACAACATCAACAGCTACAGTAATTGCTCCAACAACCATGGTCTCTGGAGGGCATATTAGACTACCAGGTGAACCGGTAATCCTAGGATCTCATAAGCGCTGCACCATAGCGGATATTCAGGAGCGCCTAAAACGTTTAAATGAATGGGTAAGCGCCACACAGCGACTAGTTCATTGTCGTGATTTTCGAGCCTATCTCACTGCAGGCTGTCAATGATGGGTCGTATCGCGTAGAAAGTGCGGACTCAGAGCATAATACAGTTTTCGTTAGCGTGCCTGATGGACCACGAGCTGTCTCAATTAATCGTTTGAGCAGGGTGACAATGCCGATTATTGAGGGAGGAAGATGTAGCAATAGCTACCATGAAAACTAAGAACGTACCAAGAGTCCTATATAGGGCTGGCATTAATTCAAAAGAAAATCCTCGTAGAAGCGCCCGTATTAGGATGAATCAGTCAGCACAATAATGGAGGCAGACTTCGAGCCGCAGAAGTAAACATAAATAATAAATATTTGTAAAATTATTTTACTGAATCAATGTTCTTTATGCGAACAAAATCTTATACATATAATTGATGAAAAAAAGCAAGTGTGTGAAGTTTACAAATGGTTCCTGATGGGTTGGAGACGTTGATTAATGGATTGACTGCACAAATAAACAATTTAACGGTAGTATTAAATATAATTAAGTCTCGACTAGATGATACATTAATAATAAATTCCGACGGAATCCGAATTAACGACCCAGCTAATATAAGTGAAATCAACGGCAACAAATTTTATACGGGAGAAAACAGGTTGTGTCGGAGGTATGTTTCATCAAATGAGTCTTATTTTGGTTTATTTTATGACCAATTCAGCTAAGCTGTGAGTGTAGCGAAAATGAAAGCTGTGTGATAAGAGATGAGGAAGTGTTGGATGGTGTTGGTTTTCTGAATACTATTACTATATCATCTGCAAATTTGAACAGCTTGAACAGTTAATCCTCAACGTGCACATGTGCGAGTGTAAGGTTGATAAGTATGGGACCAAGTACAGAACCCAGAGGGAATCCAGATGGGATAAGTGCTGACCTCGAGTGACTATTTCCGACTTTTACGTATGTGTAACTGTTTTGGAGATAGTAAATAATAAGACTGAGTACTATGCCTCCAAATTCATTGCTAAATAAGGCGGATTCATCAGCGAAAACGATAAAGAATCAAAAGCCTTAGATGTATTTTGGAAGAGGAGAGAACATTCATGACCTTTAGAAACAGAAGAGAACCAGAGATTAAGGACACTGACTAATTTGGTGGGAGAGGAGTGGCTATTTAATACAGAAGTTATCTCGAGACATAATTTAAGGTTAGATTAATTTTTATAAGACCCTGTGGAAGATTTAAGTGGAAACAAGAACGGTAGTTCTTGGGCGGAGATCTTAGTACGCGGAGATTGACGTTTGTCCATTTTTGGAATAGGAAAAATCGTCGTATTAAGCCTCCAAAGGGGACGATATGTAGTTTCGAGGCATCTGTTGATAAAATCAGCAATTAGCGAGATATGGTTCCAACCTAGAAGAGCAATAATGTTGACAGAATCACCGTATTGAACAAATTGGTGTTTAGACATGATTTCTTTGATTGCGTGTACGATTCTCAGTGTCTCCGTTATCGGGGATCTCAGCAGCCCATGTGGGAATGTAGAAAGGGTCTACGAGATATTTTTAATAGTCGTCAGAAAATCTGGAGTCGTTCGACCGAGATTAAGTTATTTCTGATGTTTTAGAATTTTGTGCAATTGGTTTATGATGACTGCAAATTATATTCGGAAGTTGGGTATTGTTCGGATGCGTCTTTCGATGTTGAGCGCTTGTTTGTTTATTTTTTATTTAATGAGCGCATCGATACAACGAAGTGCCAGAGGGCAAAAAGTGATGATGTGCGGATTTTATGCGTATATTTTTAGGATCTTAAATTTTAAAAGAAGAAATATCGCGGCATTTCAAATTCATGGCTTTCAATGTCCTTAAGGAGCCATGCTACAGCCAATATTTTAAATTAAGTGCATTGTCGGTTAGAAAATTACACAATAAAATTTTAGTTTTTAATATATGGAAATGTGCACAAATAATGTTTAGTATTTGTAACATGATTTAACTATATGGAATTTATTATCTACTTGCTTAATCAGGGAGTTTTCTTTAATTTTTACTAGCTTTTTTTGTTACCAAACTTATCTAAACTCCCAATCCAACGATATGCTTAATCAATACTCTCGTTATATGGTAGTAGAGCTAACCAGAGTGATTGTCTGGTCAAATCAGATGCCTAGCTGATTTTCAAATAAAATTTATCGGTTTATTAAAACCGAAAATTTTATTTATTTTCCTATTTAGCTTTAGCTATATTTATATATTTGTGTTTTTGATGATTGATTAATCATCGAAACTATTTCATCACACTTTAAGAGCAATTGAGTTAATTTCGTTTTTTACTTTATTTTGGCCAGGTAAGTTATAAGCTACATAAATAAACGTACGATTTTTATGAAGTGTAAATACATTTAGTAACCTTTTTCTAAATTATTTGTTAAACGAAATTAGCATAAAAAGTGTGACTCGCGTAAATTACGTCTTTCATTCTTTTTGTGAATTTGTGGTTTACAATTTAAAATTATTATTGTTTTATTATCACGTTTAATAAATTATTTGTCAATGAATTTTACAGTGAGACGGCATAAACCACAATAGATTTGTTACATTTCAGTCTCTAAATCTTATTGGTAAAACCATTAATTCACATATATTCTTTATTAATACAGAAACATTAGTATAGCTAGATGGATAAGAGGTAATTGAGCCAGCTGTGCAAATGAAAGTATACGAGGACGTAAAGACCATAAGATGATGAAGCAATATGTTTTCTTTAGAAAAACCTTGTCTAATAAACGCTATTTTAGGAATAACCATCGCATTGGTTAAGGGCATTCCTTGCTGAACTCAAAATCTCTTGATATCCTTGTTGTGACTAACTTTCTTCGAAGACACGATTTGGCCCTACCTATAAATAATTTTGTAACACTTAAATCTCGCACGATAAAGCATTTTCTCAAACGATAATATTTTACTTTACATGTTTCAGTAGTATTCCGTTTAACCATTTTCGACATTCTTGATAGTAGCGTTTTCAAATAAGTGAAAATATAAGCTGATCATGCTTAGCAATCTAAGCCGTTACTTCGCTAGCCAGAAAATTCAAAAGTTATTGGCCCTATTTTAACAATGCGTTCAAAATGAATTTATCACTTGTTATTTATCCTAATTCCTTCTATGGCAATACATTGCTTGTTTTTTTGTTTATCAAATTTTATTATCTTAGAATAGAATAGAATAGAATATCTTTATTTGGATTCAAACCACACATTTTCCTTCAAATAGATAATAACAATGGAAAATGTAAAATATATAAACGATATCACATCAAATAAATATGTGCAATTAGTCTCATATAGATTAGTAAATCTCACTAGTTGTACTTTACAATATATCAACATCAGAAAGTTTGGCTTTAAATAGTAATAGATTCATCATCGAAATAGAAAACATTAAGGTATAAATCGAGCGCAACATTATGCAAAAAATGATAACCATGACTAGCAGTTGATTGTATGTATTATTGACTAACATGACGATATAATGCATAAAATTTCAATAATAATAATACAAAACTTGTAAATAATAATCTCATGAAAATATTGCTGATCAGAATTATCCTTGTCTTTTATTCAACCATGAGAATGTATTATCATAATCCAAATTCAAAATATCAGCAGGATTTAACAATAAATGATTGTGCGGGTGGTGGTAACAATGCTTCAAATCAAGTTTACGAGCTTGAAGTGAACACCAACCCCATTGTATTTAACCAGTCGTCGAGCAACAAACTGACGCGTTTCGACCTTCCATGATCATCATCAGATTACGACGGCAAACTGACTATCGAGGATCAAACCGCATTGAATATATATGGAAATCAAATTTAGATATGCGGCTCTCACCTCGTTAAGTCTTGCATACATCTAAATTTGATTTCCATATATATTCAATGCGGTTTGCGAGCTTTAAGTAAACACCAACCCCATTGTATTTAACCAGTCTTCGAACAACATAACAAAAATTACTTAGTTTGATCCTCGATAGTCAGCTTGCCGTCGTACTCTGATGATGATCATGGAAGTTCAAAACGCGTCAGTGCGTTGCGGCTGGCAGTAGTTTTGTTAGGTTGTTCGACGACTGGTTAAATACAATGCGGTTGGTGTTTACTACAAGCTCGCAAACTTGATTTAAAGCATTGTCACCACCACCCGCCTAATCAATTATCATTAAATTGTATTGCCTATATATGTATGTGTGGCGAAAGCTGCAAGTAGTTAATGTTTGTGACTGCATAGAAATTGTGCAGCCGACATTTCCAGTCAAGTTCAATTTATGCATGACTGCTAGAGGTAAGAGCCGCATATCTAAATTTGATTTCCATATATATTCAATGCGGTTTGATCCTCGATAGTCAGTTTGCCATCGTACTCTGATGATGATCATGGAAGGTCGAAACGCGTCAGTGCGTTGCGGCTGCGGTAGTTTTGTTATGCTGTTCGACGACTGGTTAAATACAATGGGGTTGGTGTTTACTTCAAGCTCGCAAACTTGATTTAAAGCATTATAAGCAGGATTGTAGACTTTTCTCGTTCAGTACATAAAAATTTAAAAGACATCATAGATGTAGGTGTTTCTCTAAGACCCTCTGGCAATTGACTGCAAATTTTGTAAATTTTTGAAGAAAAAAAAATTTCCCGTTATATTTCCCACCAAAAAAGAAGATATTGCTAATGTCCAGATCTAGTTCCAACTTCATGAATCTTTCTTATTGGATTCATATGGGCACCAGTCCTCTGGTTCAAATGAAAAACTTTTATGCAATAGCACATCCTCCGAAACCATAAAGTTTGCAGTGATACAAACTGTAATCTAGTACATTGATTCGTTATGCCTAAATCCGTAACTTATTGAAAAAGTTTAATCTCAATAACATAATTAATCATAGCATCATGAAATTAAACATAATTAAATTCTGTTCTGTTACCTATTTTTAAATCTCTCTTCTTTTTACTATATATTCTCAGCCCCAGGATTATCATATATCTACTTAAATCATACAAATCTAGTGTCACATTATTTTTGGAGAAGTCGACATGTTTTGGATCAATTAGAATGATTAAATTTAAATCATCGGCGAATTTGCAAATTCAACCGTTGAGGATCTTAGTTTACAAATGTACAAATACGATTTTAAATAAAATTGGCCCCAAACTTGATCCTTGTGGATTTATACTTGTTGATCTATTCGATTTTGATATCAAATCATTTACTTGAATACTCATTCTTCGATATATAAATAATATATAAGTAATCTAAAAATATTCGGATGAATATTCAAAAAATTAATCGCATTCAAAATAGCATCTAAAGATATAGACTCAAAAGCTTTTGAGATATAAAAACCTCCATAATCAATTATTATGCTTAACTCTATTAGAAGATGCCAGTTGATTCTGGTAAATTGCACGTGTGCATTTTCAAAATTAAGTTTCTGTTTTCGCTAGTCAAGATGTTCCATTGTAAAATAATTTGATTGTTATCCAATTCTTTGACATTCTGTAAAACATCGTAACTGGTTGAGTTCGCCGCTTCAACTTCTAAATATACATGATCTAAGCATTTCGAACCTATAGTTGAATCTTTTATAATCTGTTTGAGATCATGATCAGAAAAAAGATAGATTATTTCGAAGTCATGCAAATTATTAAAATCGCCTACTACAACATTATAACCATGGCAGTCCAAAATAGACTTAAAAATTTGGTAAATATTTGATAATTATATAAACTAGCATACAGCGATCTGTAATCCGCGGTTAAAATCAGGTAAACGGTTTGTATAGATAATAAATCAATCTTGGTTTCGAATCCAAAAATATGGGCCATATGGTCAGTGATTCAATTTTCTGACAATTCAAATCTCTTCTTTATTTCTTTATTCTACTATAACATTTAAATCTCCTGAACTCATGAATTACTTTCACAATGTTACGATAAGTCGCGCAAGAAGCCATCACAAATCTCGAGCTCCGAGATTAAATTTTTAAAAGTTATTCTGTATTTATATTTCCCTGTAAATATTTCTGTGTTGTGACTGGCTTTTATTTAATTTAGTGTTTCTTATGATGCAAAATACTTAAGTTAACAGGTGTGGTTTGCAGCTATAACAGAGCACTATTTACGGTCGTGTCTTTTGTACTTATGAGCAAAATGTAGCAGTGCAATTTTACTAAAACTGCATACCAAAAGTTTTTTCACTACGTTTTACAGTATAATTTAGTGTATCTTAATATTAGTTTTAAACGTTCTAATGTTATTTATTTTATATATAGCACGTTTTTAAATGATATTATTAATTGCGAGTCTGATACTATGTTTACCTTAAGTAATTTTTTAGCAGTTTCAATAATTATATAAAGTAAGATAGAACAATCATGTTTATTAATTCCTAAATTTTATTCTTCTTCTCTGAACTATAAACTGCTTTATATGTTTGAGACATTATCAACGGTGTTATTTGACGAATACATATCTCTTTGAAAAATGTTGCTACAGTACGTCGTAATGATATTGTATGCTGTTGGGAAATCACTGCAATATAATCAGTGGGCTGGGTGTCCAAATGATCAAAAATCCTCCTCAGGTTTTCTTTTACTTACTTATATTAAGTTTGTCCACTTGGCTGGCGTGAATTCAATAAAAAGTGTTATCACTTTGAATTCCAAAAATTTTTGAATTACCTCGAAGCAAGACAAAGTTGCCAAGTAAACATAATTTTAGATATTTAAGGCAAAAGGATCGATGTTATTACAAATTGAAACAATTAATCAAAATAAATTTATTTCGAGTGAGTTGGATAGTATGCCTGTTTCAAAATCGTAAGGAAATAATTCTTAAATTTAGGACTCGATGGTATACGTCTGGCATAATGAACCCAGCATTATTTGGTACATTTATTTGGGACGGATATCCAGTATTTAGACAAAGCCTTAGTACAAGCTTAACTTCTCTGTGGTTTGATGCTGTTCCAAAACCGCAGGATAAACCGAACTGGCCTGCGGACAAAAACCGATTGGTTTACGGTTCAAATGCTGTCCAGTGGGGTTGGTATATTTGTGATGATCAGACAAAACGTCCATATATATGTGAAGCATCAACTTCCACCGCTGATCAACTTCTTGCTACAGAACGATCAATTGATTACGGTCAACTTGATGTCAATAATATTCAAAGAGCGCCTTGTTTTGTAAAACAGCCTGTTGATGTATGGTTAGTTTTCCGTATTTCTTTCATTGTTAAATTTTTTGATTAGGAAATACTATGTTCTATAAAAACCCTCATCTTCATAGACTGCAGACCGTAAAGAATTTATAAATAATGAAAGTAAGATTAATGTTATGAATAAGAAGCAGTTTAATTTATAAAATACTCATCATATAAATAGCATTTAGATTACAAATATGTTTAGCTAAATATGTTTTTAGTGTTTTATTTTATAACTGTCATAAGTTAAGATTTATTGTGATCAACATGGTACCATAAAATAACCATTAAAGTTATTTAATTTACCGATGTAGTGGCCCTTTGGTCACTACCATAAGAGAGCCTCTGAGATGCCGGGCCCGGATAATCCATATATGCTGTATGATGGCATAATGTGGAACACTTAAATTCCTCAGAACTATCTTTTAAACTACATTTCTTAAGTCCACCTGCTAATTGCTCTGGTTCCTCAATATTTTCAAAACTGGTCATAATTGTAGAGGATCCAACCCTATTTCTAAATGAGAACTCCATAGATTCCAAGTCGTTTTCAGTCTTAATATACTAATTTGAGTCTGATAAGCTAGTATTCTCGTTCACATCTATTAACTTCATGCCTGCTATATCTTGAGCTAACATGCTTTTGTCCTCAAACTTAATATTAGCTTCTATTTTAATCGAACTTAAATAAATATTTGATAACTCAGTGTTAGGCAGCAGACTGTTTACTTACGTAGCAATATACTCGATCAAATAATCTGGAAAGGAGTAATGCGCGGAAAACAATTATTAAATTATCTGTTCCAGAAAGTCCCCAATATGCACGACTAAAAACACAAAATGGTAGCAGGTGTATATTGTGAAAATTGAGTGTCTGCAAACGTAAAGTAGAGAGAACATATGCAGATTGCTAATGAAAGTCAGGCCAGTCAGGCACAGATTACGAAAACTGAAATTGCGCAAAATTCAAAAGTATGTATACTATCATGTATTTAAACAAAGAATGTTCAAGAAAATAAACGAATTATTTCTTTTTAAATAATATTCGTTTCAATCAGCCGTGGTGGTTTAAATTTATAAATAAATTTCACTTTAATTTTGTCGGAGGAAATATGTTCCTCTACGATAATATTAAAATAATATTTCTTGCAATATACATATATATATATATATATATATATATATATATATATATATATATATATATATATATATATTCATTGATACCCTTCCTGTGTGCAAAAACAAAAAGAAATTTTATCAGATATAAGAAAATTTTCTTTCTCATGGTCTTCTCAAATATCTACTCATGAACATATCTTTATATATAAATTGGAAAGCAAAAACAAGATAGAAATATGTGAACAAAGAGAGTGTGAAAAATAGAAACCAATCAAATTGCGTGCGTCACATCCAGTTCAAGCTCAATGCTTGTACGTGCTTCTTCTGCTTACATAAATCCGGCTGCAATTTGTTTATCCATAAGGCTTCGTATGTGGCTAGCTCCCTTTTGTTTTTGCATTTAGTAATTACTTTGAATGCTACGTCTGGAGAACATACGTGCGATGTTTCGATGATGTGTTGCGCAATAGCAGACGTGTATTCACCAACCTGTCAATTCTTGAAAAGCAACCACGAACTGTTGATAATTTATATTGAAATGGCACAAAACTGCTGTAATGCAAAAACTGTGCAGACCATGTTGGTTTATGGTAAATTGTTCAGAGCACGAGAAAGATGACTGTCTGTCTTTCCTAGATGTACTATTAAAGAAAGAAACTAATGGTAAATTAAACAGAACAATTTACCATAAACCAACATGGTCTGCACAGTATTTGCATTACAGCAGTTTTGTGCCATTTCAATATAAATTATCAACAGTTCGTGGTTGCTTTTCAAGAATTGACAGGTTGGTTAGTCAAGATTCTAAAGAAAATGAATATAATAAAGCAATTAACGATTTAATGTCTAATGGCTATCCCAGACAATTAATTGAATCAATTATTAAAAGGGGAGTTAACCAGAAACAGACGTACTATGGGCCAGAAAAGAAAACCGTCTACCTAAACATCCCATTTAAGGGGGATGCAGTTTCCCGAATGGCACAAAAGAAAGTTGAAGCAGCATTGACACGCACATTTAATGCAGCCAAACTACGAGTGTTATTTAGGGTAACACACTTGCCTTTACCAGCAATCAAAGAGAAACAGCCATTAATGTCGATATCAAATATTATTTACCAATATACATGCGCAAGTTGTCGATCAACTTACGTAGGCCGATCGACCAGACGGTTAATTACTCGAATGAGAGAACATTGCAACTTGAACGCCTGTTTTAAATCAAATGGTGAATACACGTCTGCTATTGCGCAACACATCATCGAAACATCGCACGTATGTTCTCCAGACGTAGCATTCAAAGTAATTACTAAATGCAAAAACAAAAGGGAGCTAGCCACATACGAAGCCTTATGGATAAACAAATTGCAGCCGGATTTATGTAAGCAGAAGAAGCACGTACAAGCATTGAGCTTGAACTGGATGTGACGCACGCAATTTGATTGGTTTCTATTTTTCACACTCTCTTTGTTCACATATTTCTATCTTGTTTTGCTTTCCAATTTATATATAAGATATGTTCATGAGTAGATATTTGAGAAGACCATGAGAAAGAAAATTTTCTTATATCTGATAAAATTTCTTTTTGTTTTTGCACACAGGAAGGGTACAATGAATTTTATTAAAGCTCGCATTTCAAAAGAATTATATATATATATATATATATATATATATATATATATATATATATATATATAATAACAATGAATGGGCTCACAGAAACGTTGAATACCGCAGATGATAGAACGAAATTATGGAGACCTCGAAAAAATATCCACGTCATTTACCTGAATCAAATTTGACATCCTTCCCAAAACGTGAAATGATGATAATAGATAGTTACAAATTTCGATAATTTGTTAGCAATGTCTCAAGCCAGAACCACGCAACTCAAAATCTCAACAAGAATATTATAATCATTAGCAAAGAATATGTCAAAATCTTCGATAATATTTTAAAAGGAAAAAAACTTTTGAATTAAAATATTTTTAAAAGACAATATTGTTTTATGAAACCAGCGATAACATCAAATGTCCAAAAATAAAAATTTCTATGAGGAGCTAATTGGTGTCCGATAAATTAATTAACCTCCACATACACCCTCATGTTTAAGATGTTTACTTATACATCATGAAGTCCTCATTATTCTGTTTCTTGATGACTCTTCCAGAACGAGTTTCAACATGTAGTGCTGGGACTTCACTAGGTTTCACTTTCATATTACGTCGATCATTTTCCTCAGTCGTCTTGGTTTTAATCTCTACTTCATTTTCTCATTTATCTGGCTCTTCGTTTTTCTCACACATTTTCGAGCCATATCTCTCCTCAGCTTGATACTTCGATGGATATCTTCTCGCAGTCTCCTCCTCCGTCCATTTAAACTGTGGAATGCAGTGATCCAGTGCTACACACTCTACTGTGACATTTACTTCTATAAATGCATTTTTATCAGTCATATGATTGACTTTAAATGGCCCCTTATAGAACGGAGTCAGACATTTTGTTTGTTCTCGTTAGTTATATATACAGGAGATGCCAGTTTTAAATCTGAAGATAAATACCATTTAGACCTTCAACTTCTAGTTTTGTTTGGTGCTAAACGACTCGTTTTATTTCTCAATGCTCCAACAAAGCAATCTACTAAATTAGAGGCCAAATCAAGACAACTTGGAGTTCTATTAGGAGATCTCCAGGTAATCTCAATTGCACTCCACAAACAAGTTCTGTCCGAAATAAGCTCTGTATCTATTTCGCATTGCCAACAACATTGGGCAAATCATGTATCCAACTAGATCCTCCAGTGCAGCGTAGTGCAGACATTAGCTTCCTGTGCAGTCTCTCAACCATCCCATTAGCTCTGGGGTTATATGCAAATATGTTTCTTACTTCTATCTCCATAATATTCAATGATCTGATAAATAAATCAGACATAAACTGACTTCTGCGATCAGTAGTGTCCCGTACCGGTACACAATATTGCGACACCCAATTATGCAAGAACCTAAGTAAGACTTCTTGAGCCACCATGTCCTTCAGGATTGCTACTTAAAACTGACGAGTGAAACGATCACCCATCGTAAGCAAATATCTCTGGCCAGAAATTTCTGGCATTTGTACCATATCAATATGTACATGAATGAAACGACCCGTTGGTATACCAATCGTTTTAATTTCAGATTTAGTATGACACCAAACTTTACAAGTTTGACACCGGGCACATGTCCTTACCCAAGCTCTTATATCCTTAGACATTTTAGGCCATACATAGCTATCAGTGACCATCCTGATAGTTGCCTTAATGGAAGAATGACCGTATTCATGCAGCTGTTGAATTACCTTATACCTTAACTCTAACTGTGCATAGGGTCTAGGTTGGCTCCTGGAGATTTCACACAGGAACCACTTATCTCCAATCTTCCTGTGTGCATACTCTGACTTCTATGCCAACACAGGTACTACATGATTAACAACTTGTGTTTCCATCAATTGCTAGACAAAATCATTAGAAGACAAAACTGAGCATAAGAGTGACTCTGAGCGAATCATATCTTCGTCTGATACGTCTGGTCTATTGAGAGTATCTGCCACCACATTCTTTTCCTGAGATATGAGTAATGGTAGAATCAAATTCTGCGAGTCGGGTTACTTGTGAATTCACCCGCCGAGAATAATTAAGCCTATTCGTTTTCCCTAGGATACTTATCAATGTCTTATGATCAGTTAATATCGTAAACTGATGTCCATTTGGGAATTGCTCAAAATGCAGTACTACAGAATACACAGTTAGTAACTCCTTTTCAAGCGTGTCATATCGCTTCTCACGATCTTGGAGTTTCCAACTATAGAATCCTATCGGCTTGACTATACCATTATCCCTCTGATGTAACACTGCCCCTATGGCTACATCTGAAGCATCTGTAACCAGCTCAAACGGCTTAGTCCAATCAGCAGGTGCTAATGTGGTAATTTGGCTTAACAGATGTTTCACCCTCTGGAACTTCTCCTTGTCGTCTTGACTAAAATTAATAGGCTAGGACTTCTTGGTCGTGCTCCGTTCACGCACTAAATGTCGAGTTAACGTCCCCAAAGTTCTAGCTAAACCTGGTATAAAACGACGATAATAGCTAATCATCCCCAAAAATCTACGCAATTGACGTACATTTCTGGGTTCCGGTACATCTCTTATTGTTTGGACCTTGTCTTCCAAGGGCTTGATTCCGTCCTTGAAAATGTAGTGCCCAAGAAATTTAACATTAGAGCAACCAATCCAGCTCTTTTCTGGCTTCACTACCAACCCATAATGTTCCAGCTTAGATAAAACGACGTCCAAGTGCTCCCGGTGTTCCTCCCTAGATTGACTAGATATAATGATGTCATCTATATACACAAAAAAATGAACAGTCTTGAAGTACCTCCTCTGTCAGACGCTGGAATCTCTGACTTGCATTCTTCAGACCAAAAGGCACTCATAAAAATTCATGCGATCCTCCCCCAGGAAATCGCACTGCTGTGAGTAGTATAGATTCTGCTTCCATAGGTACTTGATAGTACGCTTTCTGCATATCTAACTTAGTATAAACCTCATACCCCATTATATCCCCGAGCAAAGTACTCTGGTTCGGTAGAGGATACGAATCACCTTTCGTTACCGAGTTCAATAGACGATTATTACCACAAGCCCTCGATTGACCTTGAGAACAACCACTATTGGAGAAGCAAAGTTGGAATTTGAACGCATACAAATTCCTTCTTCCTTTAACTGCTTAAATTCTTCAATTGTTGCCTGCTGCTTATGTTGTGCTAACAGTTGAGCCTTCGGTGAACAGGTTAGTGGTTCCACCAATTCCATTTGGCGTTCTATGCCTGTCTTAAAACCCTTCCAATTAGCATTGAATGGTAGAAACACGGCCAGGTGTTTCTCGATGACATCCACCAAGTTATCGGCGACGACAGGTCTGGGTAGTCACACTGATCTAACTACTGAAGTCCCAGTCTCAGCATAAGTCACTATCCCAGTGCATTGTCCAATGGTCCTAGATTTGGGATCTAAAGCGAGGTTAGAATTGATAAAAAAATTCCATCCCAGTGATGTTATCCTTTATTTCAGCGACCAGAAAATTCCACTTAAATAACAATTTCTGCCCCAATGTCACTGACAATTCTTTAACTCCCTTAACCTGAATTGGACTTCCATTGGCAGCCTATAGTTGATAATCGAATGGGGGGGCTATCAATTTACACCACATCGGATCGAACTAGGCTCACCTCTTCACTCGTGACTATTACGAATTTTAACCCACTTAGTTCATCTGCTATGACGAATTTATGTTGCTATACCCATCAACCTCTTCGAGATTACCTTCCAACCGAAATCTAACAGATTTACTGACTGAATTACTGCGCGTTTCTTCCATCGAAGCTTTCGAACCTAATTTCGATGATTTTAGGATGCCTCGAATATGCATACCTTATAGCCTTGCATGCGCAACCATCCTATGGCTCTTACTAGCGGTGGTTCTACTAGTTTTCTGGCGACTTACACCAGGCGACAGGACGAGTACTTCCTTTCCATCGAAGACTATCTAACAGTGGAAACATGAATCCTTCACCGTGACACTTTCCAAGCTCGGCATATTTACGATACGAAATGAACTACTCGCGTGGTCCTTGAACACCATCACGCGATTCGCCTCCCCGATGCTTGGAAGTAGACCTTTGACCCCGAGAATTTATCCCACCTCTTGAAATTTTCCATCTTGGGTTTCATTCAACCCACATCCCATCGGAGGGTTCTTAAATCATTCTCTACGATCAAGAGTCTGTCTTAGAGATATCTGAGTTGCTGCTCAAGGCGTGAATCTGCTGTTACTACATACACCTTAGGTTCCTTCTGGCGATACACTTTGTCCAACCATTTGAGCTTCATTGGACACTCTAGTTCCAATGTATCATAAACATCCAAGGTGGCTCTTAATCTAACAGGCAATTCTGCTACAAATATGCGGGTTATAACTTCTTCGTAAATATCAAGCCCAATGGAGTTTGAAACAAGTCTGTCATAAAATTAAGTTGATTTCCAATCTTTTATTGACGTAATAAGTCAGTCATCCGTTCTATCCTCTCGGGTTGATACCGTCTATGAAGCTCTTCCACCAGAAGCTCAAATGCATTTACAGGTTCATTCTCCGTAAAAAAATTTCTAATCCATATATGCGGTATGATCGTCTAATTTAGAACATTTAAATTCCTCAGAAATATCTTTTAAACTTCATTTCTTAAGTCTACCTTCTAATTGCTACCTTTCCGCAATATTTTCAAAACTTGTCATAATATTAAAATAATATTTCTTGCAATATATATATATATATATATATATATATATATATATAAATAACAAATAGTGGGCTATCCGAAATGTTGAATACCGCAGATTGTAGAACGAAATTGTGGAGACCTTGAAAAAAATATCCACGTCAATTACCTGAAGCAAATTTGAGATCCTTCTCAAAACGTGAAATGAGAATAATAGATGGTTACAAATTTCAATACTTTATTAGCAGTGCCTTAAGCCAGAACCACGCAACTCAAAATCTCAACCAGACTCTATTATAATCAAAATCTTCGACAATATGTCAAAAGGAAAATTCCAAAAAATCTAAAATATTTAAAAAAAAACAGTATTGTTTGATGAAGCCAGCGATAACATCAAAGGTCAAAAAATAAAATGTGATTAGTTTTTATATGAGGAGTTAATTGATGCCCAATAAATTAATTAAGCTCCACACCAATGTAGTCGAACAACCCAAACATCTGTGTAGCATGTAAATTTAAATGAAAATTACAACTTCTTAGGAATGCCAATATAAACAACTGAGAGATGGCGAAAAGTTTATAGAAGCATCGAGATGCTTACTAAAATCAAGTTATATAATTACAAAACGGAATTGAATAGCAAATTGTATATACAAATGAAGAATAGGCAAAACAAAAGCGATTGTTCATTGTTTCAGTTGCGTTATTTATTGTTAGCAATCCACATTTACGATCAAATCAAATAATAATTTAGATTAAATCGTACGACAGCTACGATATTAGAAGACCAGTTATTTAATTACAGCAGTTGTAGAGGCTCGTTGACTTATATTTATTACCGATTAACTCAAAGAGACCATATTCGTATTTGTTTTAGTGTATGGAACTTAATTTATGTATATCGTACTTGGAATCGCCGATCGCAGATGACATTTAAAACTGGTCAACTGAACCTCCGATACTAACTTATTCACATGAACTAACTTCGCCTTATTTGAGACTGGCAGCCATATCAATACAAGTAACGCTTTCCTCTAAAGATGACCTAATTAGCAAACCGTGAGTATACGCAATGAAATCGTATGCAGATCCGCAATCGACATAGAATGCTAATATATACTTGCAAATCCACAATAAACTGAAATACCTGTTCTCTTTGGCTTCCCAGTTCCAGCATTAAATGAAGAGACATAGGTAACCATTGAATTAATGCACTGAAAAAAAAACATATTATTATAATTTGAACATGACTGAAGTTAGCAGCCGGAGAGCTCACTTTACTCTCATAAAAAAGACTGCACAACAGACCAAGCATACGAAACACTGAAAACTAGAGTGATAAAACAATATGAATATTCAAAACCATTTAAGCAAATTATGTTCCTGAAATTATTAAGAGTATTAAAATAATTTCCTCTATACTATATTTGTACAAAGAACCTACGGAAAATTAAAGCGGAAAAATATATCGTCAATTGATTTTTATTTTGGAAATTATTGTCCTCCACATCTACTCGTTTAGAAATGGGATTATACCTATTCGTAAACGTCCTTCGCAAACTGATGGATCATTCATGTTGCTCGTGCTTCTCGGAGTATGCCAATGAATTTTTCGGTGCGTGTTGTTCGTTTGGCTTTCTTCGACGTGGCATTCTTAATATCTGCACTTGCGAGTCCTGTACAACCTCTGAAATTCCCTCTTTCACTGGTTTTGCTTCTCGGAATCTTCGTTCGCTTTTGAAATTGTGGAACGCAACGATCCAGAGATACCAGCCCTCAATAACAGTTAGCATAATAATTACCTTCTTAGTCATTCCTTGTTCCAGTGAGGTCATTCAAACCTTCCTCGTCTATTTGTGGACACGCAATGCCAGTTCCAAATCAGAGGACCCATAGAACTTAGGCCTACTTCTTCTGACCTGGTTGGAGAGAGACGGCATCCTATCTTTAGCACACATAACTAGCCTAACTGTGTTCCATACTGATTAGATTTATACCAATATGTATTGCTGATGTCGCCTTGCCCGAATGCTAACTTGGCCATAATGGTGTTGTGGAGTGGTTTAGTTTGCCTCATTTCTGTGAGCTATCCAGATAAATTTACTCATAGTAGCAAGGTATCCCTTCTCTCTCTGCCTCTCTCTCTCACTCTCTCGTAAATCTCACTAATAATTTGTCTAAATTCACTTATATACTTTTTATGGTTATATGGCAGTGAAACATTGGTCATTTTTTACTTCTGTGTGGCTGGACATGATGATGATGATGATGATGATGATGATGATGATGATGATGATGATGATGATGATGAATACTGTATTAAGGCTGTGTACTCGACGTATTTCCGTGGTACACCTACGTGCAGACATTTCAACTACTATATATAAAATTGCAAATCTTGCTGCACCATTTCGCTATAAGCTGGTCAACACTTGGTAGAGTTTCTCATCTTCATCTGCTAAATAATTAACCATGTGTGGTTGGAGAATAACATACTGAGCTCACAAATATTGTGCTAGTCCCTCGTTGATTATTAATCACCTACCTGAACCTATAGCTTTAATCCGAGGGTTTATTTGTGGTATCATTCAAATTAGCAACAGAAAATTGCAATTCAATATCTGTCTTAATGTCCCCAATCACTCGTTCATTCCCTCGACTTATATATGATTATCATGCGCGGGCCATAGTTGATAATCATATGTGAGGCCATATATTTCCACCATATCTGACAACATTATGGTCATATTCACACCTGTCTGCGTTAGAAAATTGAGTACTTGGACAAATTAGAAACGTAAAATTTGTTCAATCATAGCTGCGGCGTTTTCCTTCAGATCTCCGCATAATCGGATTTCACCACCTTCCGCAAACGCTTGTGTTGCTGAGTTTCATTAAAGTGCTCGTTTCAGAACTCCGTTAATGCTTCAATGTACCCTTCCATAGAATACTCTGGAGCTTGAATAGTTGCTAACTTCATCTTGGCTCCTACAAGAGATTTGATGGACTCACGAGTTTTGTATTTGTGAACTGTATTTGCTGCTCCAGCTCATGCGGTAAATAGCTGACAAATGTTCCACTGAACATGAGACAAACGTGATCGTTGGTTTCAAGTATGCCTCCCTGTAGATTTTTCTCTGAAGTTGGGCTATATGCACTATTGAGTACCTCAAAGACGCCAGATCCGTATCCGTTTTAGTATAAGCAACACTAGGCGTGTCGTAATGGGAATGGTACATCGCGAATGAAATTCCAGACAGGTCAGCTTGCCCCCCCCCGACTAACTTATTCCCATGCACTAGATTCGCCAGAGATGATTTATTCGGCAAACTGGAAAAAATATGCGTCGGATTCATATGCAGACCCGCAATCGATATAGAATACCATTACATACCTGAAGAGCCAAAACCAAATGAAATATCTGTCTTTCTTGGCTTGCCAGTTACTTCACTAAATGAAAAGGCATAATTTCCCATAGTATTAGTGTACTGGAAATAGATTTTATTATAATCTTGACATAACCAAGGTTAGGAGCACGAGAGCTAACTCCGCTCTCAGAATCAAAGACTGCAATCTAGACTAAATATACGATATCTGAAAACTAGAATGAAAGAACAATATAAATACTTGAAAGCATTTAAACAAAAAACGCTCCTGAAATTATTAAATAGTTTTAAAATACAATATATGTATAAGAATCAAGCGGAAAAATAAATTTTTAATTTATTTTTACATTTGGTGTTATTGACTTCTATGCAGTGTGGGTTTTTTAAAGTTTTAATATGAAAATTGAGTAAGATATTTGTTGATATTATTTTCCACTGATTAAACAAAACGTAAAGTCATAAATGGCAAGTTAAGAATCATGAGTACTAAAATATTTCTCTTCAATTGAATTACAAAAGATTTCTATCTACCACATTTAAAGTTGTGCGAAATTTTTTGGTTTGTATCATGCCTCTTAATTAAGTTAAATACAAAGAAAGTTATATATTGGTAAGTGAAGACCGCAGCCAGTGAATTTTCAAATTAAATAAACTTATTCTTAACTAGTTTAAAATAAACTGGGAATTAATCATTAATTCAAGCACACGTGCAGACATAAAAATTAAACGACGGATCAAATTTTAATTAATCTTCTTTATCAAAATGCACTCAACGATAGATAGTATATTAAATATCACAGTCTGTTTTAATTTTATAGATTATTCAACAAACGAGAAAATACCTCACGAGTTCATGTGAATAAACCCTTAAGTTCAACTTCTGTAAACATTGTGCCTGAAGTATATAATAATATATTTGTATTTGTCATCAGGGTTCATCCAGTACAACATTTGTAACTCTAAAGATACATATCATAGGTAGGACAACGTTTGGGTGTTTGCGACGGTGATTATCGACTGTACATCGTTAAAAATAACAGTGAGACTGGTACAAAACGTGGATGAATAAGTACAATAGGCTTCAAATTGAGGCATACACATACATCGATGAGAGGTTGATAACGCGAAGAGAAGACATTGAAGTAGCGTGGAAACGATAATATGTGTATATTCAAACGTTAACCGGGACTAACAACAAACCATTTATTCGAAGTCTCAATACAGTAATAATATAAAGACAACGGAGCTAAATCGTTATAGGTAACACAACAGAATGACACGACTGGAGATAAAGAATTTGCAAAGAAACTTTGCGTCAAAGATCCAAAAGCATCTCAGGTGAATACCGCCTAAAAATTGACGTGTTATGTAACACAGTAATATTACTGCGTAGTGTGGCACATTTTAAAACACCGAGCACCTCAAACCACAGCTACGTTATTTGCTACTGAACAAACCTTCCTCCAAAGCAGCTTTTGGTTCAACACATATGAAGGATGACGTTTCCTTAAAATAAAAATCAATTTAAGATGGTTTTGTATGTATATGTTTAATGCTTAAATAGGTAATCGATAAAATTTTTCCGTTTAAGGGAACATTACATTCAACTTAGAATGTGTATAAATGAATATTATATTACCAGGCATTAATAATTTGTATTGCCTTTATGTGGCGACAAAGGTCATTTCAGCCCCACTGTTTTATATATATATATATATATATATATATATATATATATTTATATTTTATAGTTGTTGAGTGGGTGCTTTTATGTGCTCCATGCATATGCATATATAGAGTTTAGTTAGACAAATTCTTTGTTGAAAACCATTGGTGAGTCAAAAATAAACTAAAATATAAATAGAACTGTTTCGGAACGAGGGTACCATATTTGATTAAATTTGTTATTGTGTGGATTGTATCGTGTATGTGTGATTTGAGACTTGAGGATGGTACGCGAAGGATCGCACCGAAACGTTGCCAGTCAACGAAGATTGGATCGTACCTAATTTCCAGTGGTTAGTATGATCGATGTTGAAGCCTTCGGAAGAGAGAGACGAATCCGCACCCTGGCCAAAGAAAGACAAAATCGATGCGTACTTTGAAATAGAGATCAGTCGGGTCTTTGCGAAACGGATAGTGCAAAGCGACAACCCGCGAACGCAAATCGCGGAGATTCAACATATGAAGCTCGCACTCCGCAAACATTCAAATGAGATCAAATCCAGAGTATGTGGATCTGCTGAAGTAACAGGTGTTCAAAATTAGTAAAGCTCAGTTTGGTGAAATTTAGCCTCGGTATCTTTTATATATAATGCGTTGGCTTTAGAATCGCATTGTCAAAGACTTTATACAAAGTTAACTCCGCTACCGCTTGGATACACATTGGTATAGGAGAATTTATTGTCTACCTTTCCCACATTCCTTGACAAAATACATATTAGATACAGGGCTCTTGTTGATGAGTCGCCAGTAAGCACGAAACGCATGTATACATGAAATGATATATTTCGTTCATGCTGACTTTGGTATATCTTTCTGGTTATATTTGAACTAATTTTTACTAGGTACGTAATTGTTAATACAAGCTTGCATGTTAGTAGTCTTATTTTATATCAAGGTTGCGATCCTGATATGAACACCAGCACAATTATTTGCATACGCTTATGAGTATAAACAAAGCATTAATGTATATAGAAGGGGCAATTCATCCACTAGAATAGTTTCGTTCTAATTGGAATCTGTTTCTCTAACTCTGAGCCACCCTGCCAAACTGGATGAATTTCCTTTTATACATTATACGATGCTTAGTTTACACTTTCAAATGTATGGATATAATGAAACTGGTATTTATATCAAGATCGCAACCTCATAACTATGCCAACAAACCAATTCCGTCTCCAAATTAACAGGATGTAATCGTCTAAAACCTCTAGTTGGTGCTTATATGGCTTGTAATAGATCATGGTTGAAGAATAAAATAGAAATTTGACAATTAAGGACTATTAAAATCACCTATGACCACAGTATACCCTCGGCAATCCAAGATAAATTGAAATACATTTTCTTAATGATCATCATCATGCAAAGACGCTTACGGAAGTCTACAGACTGCAGTTAAAACCATCGTATCAATTTTAAGGATACAAAATCGATAATTGTATTAACTTCGCTACTATGCAACAGGTTGTCGTGATACACAAATTTACAATAAATGAGGACATCGCAATCATGCTTATTCAGTAATCTGTCTTCGCGGAATATTGAATTCGGGACCATGTTTTCACAAAAATTATATTATGAAACTTATAGTTTATTATAAAATTGCACACCAGGGGATTGATGTTCTTATATTTCTGAATTCAGCATAAAACATTGAGTACATATCTAACAGTGTATCTATATGAGCGGCGTTCTCTAATGGTTTAACCGATTTAGTTTATTTAAAATTCTTTCGTTCCACTGCACAACCATCTAACTCGTCTCTGCCTTGCTGATCACGTTCAATAACGATTTTTCGGCATGCAGCCAGAGTTTTTGTCGTTTATCGAAAACATTGGTTTGTGACTACTGCCAGCATACGTCATCTACTTTTTGAAGGGTTGCGAAGTGCGGGCGTCACATTGATAAATAACACGAATTGCGATCGTGGTATGTCGCTTATCACTATCAGTTTAACAAATATTCAATTGATCCTCATTTATAAGTACGCATCGAGTTCGTCTTTTTGGTTGCTGCGTGCCGATTCGTCCCTTTTCTCCGAAGGCTTCAACATCGTTCATACTAACCACTGGAAACGAAGATTAGATTGTACCTCATTTTCAGTGGTTAGTATGAACGATGTTGAAGCCTTCGGAGGAAAGGGACGAATCGGCGCGCGGCAACCAAAAAGACGAACTCTGTGCGTACATGGAAAGGGGGATCAATCGGATCTTCGCGAAAGCATCCTTTTTCGTTGGAGTTGTTGACCCTTTGCTCTTACTCCTCATTGCTGTGGCTAACTTTCGTCGTAAAAGCGTCTAATTTATACCAGTGAACACCTGTTTTAATCTTTTATTACTTCTTCTTTCCTATTTATCTCATTAATATGGCTGTTTGATGGTCGCTGAGATAATTTGGTAACAGCCAGCCTAGAGTGGTCACACCTGTATCAGCATCTTACTGTGTCGGCTTTTGCAGAGACTGTAATGATTTTGCTTAGAAATTATACATCGCCCTGGTCTGCGTCCTCATTTAGAATGAACAAAATCAGTTGGTGCTTTTTGGTGGACCTCGCTTGTCATTCAATAATTCTTCACCGAAGAAAGGAAAACAGCGCTAAAAACGAGCATGCAGTTTCACATAACAGCTTCCACTGTGCATAACTCCTCTTTGTATTTTGCTTTGAACAACCCCTTGTAATCCGCCTGATTTTGGGTACGATTTTTCGATACGATGTGGAAATCTACTACACAATCGTTCTTCCCCATGCTAGCTGAGTTAGGATTAAAATGCTCTTGAGTTTACTTCTTTAATATCCAACCAGACTCGCCTACATAGCACACTGAGCTACTATTGTATCTGTATAAATAAATAATGTTAGCCTGTACAGACAAACATCTGTTATGCAAAAGGCATGCCGGAAGTTACTGTTTTTTAATCTTATGAGTAAATATTTCGGATAGTGTGTCTCATTTAGAATGTGTACTGATATTTATCGTCTTTTGGTTGGGTACAGCTCCATTTTTTAGTCATTGTCTATATTTCATGTTTACTTCGGATAAATTTGTCTTGTGCATCACCAGTTCTTGGCATTTAAATTTTTCGGAACAGCTTATTTTATTCTGTAGGATAAATTTTACATACAATTTCTGTTGAGAAATTGTAACACCGATATAGTAATGGATGTATATTCCAGTCCAAGTCTGCTTTTGGCTTTGCTGCCTTTTTAGAATATCATGTTCCTGTCTCACTAGCAATACGTCAATGTAAGACAGTGCGCTAGACTGAGGGTTTTTGCACTCGAAAGTAAATTTAATATGATGGTCCATGTTATTAAAATCGTTAGGAATTTTATTTGTTCATATTTTCTTATTCATGATTATGAAAGCGTCCTCAACATACTCCAAATATTTATGGCCGAATAATTTTTAATACGTGGTTGTAGTATTTATGTTTCCAGATATGGAAAATTTAATGGCAATTGCACATCTTTTGTCCTCTTATTGGGGAAAACGTTTTAGAAAATAATGCTTCAACACACGGTTTATATCTCATTTAAAATTTCAAATGCATAAATGTGGCTTATCTGAAATTGCTACATGACATTTTTATGTGTGTACGGATGCTGTTTGCGCATATCGTTTATCAATTGATTGTATAACCCGACGAGTTTCGCGAAAAGAAACATATCTTGACATAAGTTGTGGAATCGAGCGAGGCAAATTAGAAATCATCCATTCTTATTTCTCAGAAAATTAATATTAAATGTATAAAAGTCCAGTTATTGAATGCAATTGGGCTAATCTATATGGAAAAATGCTTTTATCTTAAGCCATAGTGGCTGAAGGTTAGCTCGGGTGGGATTTTATGAGTATGATAAATTTATGAATATGTGTCTTTGGAAGTAAGTTTGGGGTTCTTCCAAAATGTCAGATGGTTCATTGTTTGTGAAGTTCTATACAATGGCTGCGTATTCGAGGCTGGGTCTTATTTAAGTCTTATAACGTATCAGATTGAGCTCAGTCGTCTTTGTTTGTCGCAGTATCTGGTTGATTAAACGCTTGGTTTTGAGTATGTTGGTGGTAATATACTGTTTGGGACAATGTTTGTTTTTAACATTTCTCCGATGTTTTATAATGCATTTTTGAGGAATGATTTATCGCAGGTTAAGTATGTCGTTTTTCGTTTATAGATTATTACGGAGTTTTTAGAAATCGGATTCAAAAGTGTTCATTTGAAATATTAAGTTTTAAAGTATACATTGGAAGTTCTGGACGTATTCTTGAATTTTTTGGAACGGGTGTGACCTGGTTATTGAGCTAACTAGATAGATTACTAAAGGATCATCTCTATATTTGATAATTTTATAGCTTTCAATTGCATTATTGGTAAAGCGGAATTAAATGTTACAGATAAATAACCCTATGAAACTGCAGCGTTGATATGCAATGGTAAATATGACAATCGACGGATTGCCTGTTCGAGAGGTATTTAAAGGTGAACTCTAGTGTGTTTTTGCAAAAAAATTAGATTAGCAAGTTCTTCAGCAATCGCAGTTATAGACTTTGTATCAAAATACACTTTACTTTACTGCGGCTGACTCCTTTTGGAGGATAAGCCGGCTCCATTTTCATGGAGTTTCTTGGGAATTTGGTACAAGTGGTGTCCCCTCACCACTCGAATGCATTATATGGTAGGAGATATTCAATCACAGCAAAGGTTTATTTAAATTTGCAACAAACTATTGAGGTCTAACCACGCAACTATGAACGATAGTCTCGTGATTAACATCAGTGCTTGTGGAGACAACAGTAAGGGCGTTAGCAATTGGAGTTGGCGGAGATAGTTTAGCATTATCAAAAAGATGAGCTCTGTTCAAACCAAGGCAGTGGTTGATGCGCTGTAGATGTGGCCAAATCTCTGAGTCGCTAGGTACCAAATTGAACGCCAGTGCGATAAATATGTTTAACTCCGTATGCAACAGATCAGACCGAGATACTCGGAAACTTGAATCAATGTCCTGCAAAAGACTGTCCATTTCTGTACCCTTAATATCGTTCAGTTTGGCACTTATTAACAACACAGATGTCTTAAAATCTAACCGTACCATCGTTATTTTAGAATAGCGTATCGTCTATTTCGACTAGTAACGTGATTATTATTGACGTATTTGACTGATTTCGGGAATATCCTTGCGGATTTGAGCCTTGAGATTGGAACAGTGGATCAATGAGTTCGAAGATTACACTATCCAAAAATTTACTAATACTGGAAGGTTAGCTATTGGTCTTAAATCTTTTAACTCATTTAGAGTTTTGAGATTTTTGGCGATGATTTGAAGCACATTTGTTACATTTTGACTGGGATATGTTGAGGCGTTACCCTGATATTGAGAATATATGCTAATTATTTCCACTAATTTATTGAGCGAATAGGAATGCTGCCAGAGTGATTGGATGATTAAAATTCTATCGTTTACTGTTTATGAATCTGCTGCAAAATTTTGTATCAGTTAGTCTGTTGTTGGTGTGCGATATATACATTCAAACGGTACACAAAACCCATGAAGAAGAACTATGTAAATAATCGTCTCGATTATAATTAATGTATGGAATTTGAAATTTATGCTTCACCATCGTAGATGTTATTATCAAACTACGTTTCAGATACAGCACTTATATGCGGTTTTATTTTACAAGTTATAGCACAGAGGGTTTTTAGTTTTGGCTTTAAATACCTTACGATGAAATAGTGTGTTGATAATTTTGCGAAGTCTTGGATTGGAGCTAATGCTTATAGAGAGTACTCCAAGTGAATTTATTGTTTATTTTGGTTGCTTTTGTGACGGATGTCGTAAACTTAAAGCTCTCCCTAAACAATTTGGTTTGTCTTAGAATGGTCGATTAGTATACCAAATTGAATCAGTGTAATTTGTCAGTTTTTAATTGATATATTAGTACAACTAGGTTATATTATTTGCACTTTATGGCATTTACTGTCAAAGTATTCTGACTGTTGCAATTAGACATTTTTTATTGCGCGGGTGTTGATAACATTTATTTTAATCAGGGTTGAAAACTTGATTTAAAACCAAATCCTATTATATAATTACGCACTTGTATAAATTAAGGTAGCAAAGACAATCAATAGTTGTTTAAATCAGTACCACGTCGCCAGGTTGCGTGATGTGTGGTCTATAATAACAGCTTTTAGATGGCTGGTTTGAGCTTCATGTCTAAGATGCCACACTGGCTCAACATGAAGAAAAAGCAGAACAAAATGCTAAAGCTAATAAATTACTGAAACCTATTTGTAGTGTGTGGTAGGGTGGCTCAATGGATAGAGTCAAATACCTTAAAGCAGACGTACCCAGGTTCAAGCGCTGTTTGTGGCAAATACTGAACAGTACTTGAAGAATTCCAAATGAGGACGAAACCAGCGTACTGAATGAATTTCCTTTGCTACATTATACACTACTCGGTTTATAATGACAAATGTCTATATAGTGGTTTTGGTTCTTATATCATGCTCATAAACTTGATTGGAATAACTATCATCACAACCCGCACAATCAATGATTGTTTATATATATATATATATATATATATATATATATATATATATATATATATTGTCCATTGTCTTTCAATATAACATAGTATATTTCTAATTAGGAAGAAAAAAACATTAATAACAAAGTCGATAAAGGCCATTTATTTCGTGAATACTAATCATCGCTCTACAATCATTCATTTATATACATTCTGGGTTTTCAATTGATTATGCTAGTGGTAACAAATCTGACTCGCTTTTACTTCTATTTCTTGTTTTGGCTGGTTGGTAAGTGTGTATGCGTTTGTGTTTGTGTGTGTGCCTGTTTGCATGTAAAGGTCATTCTCGCTGTATTGCAAAGTGATGTCTGGGATCTGGTCATTATTGTTTTGATAGCTTGAGAATTTACCATTTGTGCGCATTGTTCGCTGTTACATCTACGAGTGCTATTTTTCCCAGTGTAGTTTTTCGTTTCACCTTGTTGCGAAAAATTTTGTTCTGCACATGGTAACAGCGCCAGTGTGGATTGCCGTGTTGAACGCTCATATTGTTTGGAAACTTCTGTCACCGTATGCGCCTCTGTTATTTCCTCTTCAGTTTGTTGCCAATCCGATTGAATGTTTTTTATTCTAGTCGAGGGCCTGTTTGGTCTTGCCTGGATACTAGTAGATTGTTGTTGAATTTTGTTATTCTTGACCAGTAGATTAGAATATCATGTTGATGAAACTTTTGAATATTAACGTCAGGTGCTTGTTGTTTTATATAAAGGACTTCATAAATAAATAATAATTTTACTGATTTTGGTTTATGTAGAATTGTGAAATTGGTCGAATTGACTGGGTGCCCCGTTGCCAATATATGATCGGAAATAGCTGATTTTCCTGACGGTGCCAAGCCTTTGTTAATCAATTTCTGTGGCAAATGTTGCTGGATTCTGTTTATCAATTGCTTCTTCGTACGTCCGATATATGTGATATCGTACAAACATAACAATTTGTAGACTATGAATCATTTTGAGAGAATAGGCAATTGATCTTTGGCATCCAACCTCATGATTCTCTGTGTGCTAAATGTCATATTAATTTTAACACTGGGAAAGTTCTCCTTAGTTATTCTATTCAGCAGCCGTGCAATTATTAAGGCTGCTACAACGCCTCTAAATGGTAAGTTTAGGAAAACCTGCCTGACGGTATCCTCTCTAGTGCGAATCTGCCGTGGTTTGATGTTGATATCAATGAAACGCTCTGGGTAGTTGTTCATTAGCAAAATTTTCCTGAACAAAAGATTGAGGAAGAACTGGGCTTTCTCAGGAAAATTTTGCTAATGAACAACTACCCAGAGCATTCATTGATGTCAACATCAGACCACGGCAGATTCGCACTAGATAGGATACCGTCAAGCAGGTTTTCCTAAACTTACCATTTCGAGGCGATGTACCAGCCTCAATAATTACACGGCGGCTGAATAGAATAACTAAGGAGAACTTTCCCAGTGTTAAAGTTAATAGGACATTTAGCAAACAGAGAATCATGAGGTTGGATGCCAAAGATCAATTGCCAATTCTCTCCAAATCATTCATAGTCTACAAATTCTCATTTATGGGCGGTAGCACATTTATCGGACGTATGAAGAAGCAATTGATAAACAGAATCCAGCATACACACTTACCATCCAGCCAAAACAAGAAATAGAAGTAAATGCGAGTCAGATTTGTTACTACTAGCATAATCAATTGAAAACCCAGAATGTATATAAATGAATGATTGTAGAGCGATGATTAGTATTTTTCTTCCTAATTAGATATATATATATATATATATTATATATATATATTATTGGTCATTTCAATACTACTTCAACAGATAAGCGTGGCGTCTGTTTTATAAAGATATATATTGGAAGTGGATAATTAGAACTTTATGTAAAATGAAATGCCGCATAAGTTCAACCTGAAATTTAGGCTAACCA
Organism: Eudiplozoon nipponicum; assembly: GCA_029291075.1. NCBI lineage: Eukaryota > Metazoa > Platyhelminthes > Monogenea > Mazocraeidea > Diplozoidae > Eudiplozoon > Eudiplozoon nipponicum. The sequence continues at coordinate 77,122 of JAQBSW010001535.1, forward strand.
AAATCATAAATATGGCATATAACTGAAAGAGGTGTGTAGTGTGCGGCTGGGTGGCTCAGTGGATAGTCATAGGCTCTAAAGCAAATGTGCCCAGGTTCGAATCCTATATGCGGCAAAATTCTTGACCGTACTTGACTAGTTTCCAGTAAGGCCGAAATCAGTCTACTTGGTGAATAGCTTTTGCTATCTTATGCACTGCTTGTTTTATATTGACAAATTTGGATATAATTGAAGTGTTGTTTATTTAAAACTGGAAACCTTGATTTAAATAAATATTCTGATTTTCTTGTTTTAGTGCTTTTTTTGAATCGGAATACAAAGAGACACACATAACATTCTCCATAGTCATACTGCCACTCCTATAAGCTGATGTTTCATAGTGATTCCTATTTTATACTTTGAAAGATCTTCTTACACATCTAGGCCTATCGTATTATTGAACGAAATCCTTAACTAGAAACTTATGATTGATTAGTATTGTACAGATGAGTGAATAATGTTATCGAAACTAGTTGCCACGACTAAACCAAAAATTAATGCATTTTCAATAACAATTAATTTTAAGTTCCGTTTTGAGGATATTATTTTTTATGTATATTAATAGTAAACATCAATCAATATGGATTATCGTTAGGCTATATTCAGATTTACATTATTCTTTCATGATTATTTCTATTAATTGTAGATTTAAACCCACACTGGTACTTCCGCCGCATGATTTAGAAAGTAATAATTGCTCATTTTACTATTATTTTATTAAATTAAACAAAATATGTTAATTTCTTGTTGGTCTTCGTACTCTAGTAACATAACTGATATTGCTCTGAGCTTTGATTGCGACAAATGTTGTGTTATTCCATTCAATCTTTTTAAACTGAATATTTCGGCATTTGAAATCAAGGTTCGAAATATTCGGAAGGAGAATATTGACGACAATGCAACAGCATTTCTCGCAAACATTGCTCAGAGAACTGTGAAATATCCTGTCGCGAACTACACTACATTTAGATAATTACTATTTTCGCAAATAAAATAAACTTTTCATTATCAACATTGGTGTTATCTAAGATTACAAGATACCTTATGAATTTAACATGATTGAGATAACGCTCCGCTGGATTAAGTGCAAATGATTTTGGCGATTCGTAATTCGCGTGAAAGAGCATTTCATTTCCTTAAATTATGCATTAAATGTAAATGCATAATGCAACACAGAAAAAAGGTGGCTATTGCTGTAATTTATCTTCTTTGCCTATTAATGTTTTCAAATTTTGAAACTTCACGATTTCATTTTAAATAACATAATTGTGCATAGGTATTTGCCCACTCTTGCGACAAACAAGTACGTAGAATTTTCGTGTCTAGCAAATGGAAATCCAATTCCGACATACAAATGGTATAAAATCAGTTCGCGTGGCGGCACAAAGGCGGGTGAGCCTACTGTACCGGATTTAACCGACACGGCTAGAATTACTCGCACTCTTATTGATCCCTTGGCAGATGATACCGGCAGAATATCAATTAGTATGGGCTCTCTTGTAATTCACGACGCAGATCCACAGAAGGACTCGGAGAGTTTCCAGTGCGAAGCAACAAATGAGTATGGTTCCATACTGAGCGGGGCAGCTCAAATCGTATTTGTTCGACTGGAAGCATTTCAGAAACAGTCAAAAATGAAACAGGTAGTCAGCGCTTACAGTAGTATGATGCTGCAATGTGATGTAGTGGCACATTCTCCACCTGGCAGTTTGCTTTATACCTTCAATATGCGCCGTGATAAGAAATTAGATCCTGTTCTTACCGAATACCGACAACACATATTCATTTCGCAAGCGCTTGGTTTGTTAGCCTTTTCGGAGGTAACAACTCTTGATTCGGGAATCTATGTGTGCATGGTAACAATATCTGGTATGAATTTTGTCGCCAGTGATTCACTCAAATCGCCAGATTATCCACTTGAAGTGCAAGAAAGCAATCAACCGCGCCAAGAGCCGCGTATACAGGACAGCTTTCCAGCAGTTTGGCCGAAAAACCCTCAGGCCGGTAGACCGATTCGTCTCGAATGTTTTGCCGCGGGCAGCACAAGAGCGGGTCCGCTTGTGTACAAATGGAGGCGTGTAAGTCTAGAATTACTTTTCAATAGTATTTTTTTTAATTTCTCTAATAAATTCTATTTCTAACCATATTTATTAGTAATGTTCTTATTGACAAAAGTTAAATTTTACAGAATTTTTCAGCTTTTAAAATGCTTTGTTTTTGACTTTTTGATTTTCTTATAATGTTTGTCTGCCTTTTTTTATATATCTGCTTATATTTATTGCTGACACTTAAGGTAAATTCCAATTTTAAATGTACTTGATCACTTTCTTGTTACGATCGATTTCAGTCTTTATAATTTTTGTTCATTACTGCCTGGTCTTTCTAATGGGATTTTTTTGTATTAGCATTAATTTTTGTTTAATAAAAATAATTTATTGTGATACTGAGTATTGCGCAATTAACATTTCCTTGTTTTGACTAACAATAGATTGGTCCCAGGTAATTTTTTACAATTTATCTTATTTCGTTAGGTTATTACCATAAATATATTGTTTGAACATCGTATATTTGAACTTCATATCTTAATTAAGCTCATTACTCATAAACTCTTGTATCACTTAGTTTATATATATATAACTTCCGTATCTCCCTTGGTTGTCTCATTCCACATGGTAGGAAAGGAATAATTTATTTGATGCGTGTAAAGAGAAAATTAACAAAAACACTGCAGTTGCATATATATTGCTGTACGCGTGAATGAAATAATGTTAAACTGAATACTTAGCAGTTATAAGTGCACTCGCATACACAATGTGTGACTGTCTAGTCAAATATATGTCGCTATTACGTGACGAGACAACCGTTAGTTAAAATTGAATCGGTTTTAATGAATTTTCACTTTCGTTTTATAAGTTTGTCTTCGTTTGATGTAATACGTTGTGAAGTGAAGAAGGAACCCTAAAATTTGCACAAAAGGATTTCCATTGAAAAGAGAAACTAGGAACATTCCTTTGTTTATCAAAACAATGATAAGATAATTCTCAAACAATTTGGGATTTTGCTTAAGCTGATGCTGTGGTCCTGGTCTAGATGAATTCATGTTCTATATTTCGTTCATTCAATTTGAATATGTTTATTTCCATTTTTCTTTTATTGGTGCCCTTTTATACATAATAGGTCTGCTTCATTTTTAAACATCTCCAACATTTTAAATTTGTTTGATTTGTTGTTTTGCATCACTTTTACTTCAGTTCAGATTCTGTATTGATTTGATTTCTTGTCGCTTGCAATCGCTTACAATCTCGACTTATTATTGATTCTCTATGCGTAATCTATCATGTCATTTGAAATGACTGACATTTTTCGATGTTGACTTCATAGAAATTGTGCAGCCTAAATTTCCAGTCAAATACAATGTATGCAAAACTACTAGGGGTGAGAGCCGCATATAAAATTTTATTTTCCATATATATGCATTGCGGTTTGATCCTCGCTGGCCAGTTTGCCGTTGTACTCTGATAATGATCATGGGAGGTCGAAACGCGTCAGTCAGTGCGACTGACGATAGTTTTGCTATGTTGTTCGACAACTAGTTAAATATAATTGGATTGGAATTTACATCAAGCTCGCAAACTTGATTTAAAGAATTTTTCGATTTTGTTTATTTGGCCTTTTTCTACATTTTCAGTATTATTAATAATCTTTTACCTTTTGACCTCATGCTAGATAGTTTCGCCTTCAGTCTTTGTTTCTTGCCACGGTCGTATCTAATCACTCTGGTGTGTTTTAAATATCTGCTTCATTTTTTTCTTATCGGCTATTCTAAATCACTTATGGTTCAGCGCATATCGTTTTGCTTGGCTGCTTGCTATGTTGGATCGAGATAAATCTTTATTTATTGGCGCTTCTTCATAACTACTTGCTTTAAGGCATTTTCAATAATCTTGATCGTTTAAAGTTATTTTTCCATTTGTTGTGCTTCACCTCTGGTTGTATTCAGGTTTTGCATTCCACTGACGTGTTTCTTGATTCGAACGCTTTTAGGTCAATATTTATTCTTGCCGTGTTATGCCTTACCTCTGTGATGCCATTCGGAAATCAAGATTAACTTTTTTCTTTTATCTTTTGTTTTACCTCCACTCGTATTAAATTTATATCTTGTGTTCAACCAGTGTCTTCCTGGATACGATCGAGTTTAGTCGTTAGTTATTATCAATACTCTTCTATGTCTAAAATCTACCATTTTTTAATGTTTTGGTTCGCTTTTATTTTATTTTTTATTTTTTTCTTAGTCGCCTATTTGACATATAATGTATTTTCTTTGCAAATTTTACACTTCATTCCAAACCAGTTTGCGTAGTCAATATTGTAATTTCATTCGGTAAAATTGGGGGTTACCATTTCTACGTTTCTGTTCATTGGTTAATGTCCTAATTATTCATTCACAGTAAGGTTTGGGAAATAATGGTGGTATGCTGGTCGGTGTGAGTAGGATGGATCATTTATGCGAATTCCATTGGAGTTCACAATACTGGTTTCATACTGGCGGAACTTAATTACCTCTAACTCTATTGTTAATGTACATATCTGCATTGACAAGATACGCAACAACTACTTCATATTATCAGCATAAGCTATGATGACTACATACGCCTTTGTTTCTTTCATTAAATAATTTTGAGAGCTTGCTTTTATCAAGCGCGCACCCATAGTAAAACAAATTTGCATAATAATTACTTAGTTCTTCTTAATACGTGAGGTTCCGATGCTATCTCCAGCTTGCTCTTGATACTTCTTTATCTTAATCCTTGCGTTTCTACACGAAATTTCCCTCGTATATTACAGTTAAATACTGTTTTGTTGCGAAGAACTAATTCTATATGCAAGTATGTATTAGGTTTTGCGAACCTAGTAACAAATTAGTTCAGTTGTGACCAGAAGGTTAAACCAAAGGCAGCATGAACGGAAAGTATAATCTCATAATTTCCCTTGTATTCTCGTCATCCTTAACTAAAGCCATTGGAGCAGTTTCTGCTTCAAAGGTAGTCATTGCAATAAAAGTCGTAAATCGATTTTGCTACGAAAGTAATTATATTGTTTATGATATTGCTTGTGTTACAGTGGGTAATATTCTTTGCCAACGAGCACACATTATAGTGTTAGTATCCGTGTGAAATCTTTTTTACGAAAAAAAGGACCATTATAGGAAAAATTAATGGCTTTCTCTCATTAATTCTGTTATACCACTGACGTCATTTGAATATTCGGTACATTATAACAATTTTGAGGAATTATTTCATTAGTTCTAGCGTCTCTCTGTTCTCTCGTTATAATGTGCGTCCTTGAATGTATAGAAATATCATCTTTTTTGAAGTCAGTACCGGCATCAATTTGCTTTAACTTTATTACTATGAATTCATTTTTTTATAAAAGGACGTGTTAAAAAAGTTTTCTACAAGAAAAATGCGGAGTTCTTATGCAGTTTAATAATGAATTAATAGTGATAATACCACATAGAAAAACTTAGGATTGAATTTAACAGGGTCACTGAAATTGTGTTAATATGGTTCATGATAGGTTTTCTAATGTTTCCTGCGTATCAAGCAGCAAGATAATTCATGTAGGTCCAAAAGGATATGCTAAAATCAGCAAGAACAAAATGTGTAATTCCATAAAAACATACATTGCAGTGTCCACGTTTTCCATTTGCTCAACCGGTCAATTGTTTTGACAGATATTATTTTAAATATCCGAGAAACCCGTGATCCCAAAATAAATTTGGAATTAGCTATTAAACAATAATTGATTGCGCGGATGATGGTAACAATTCTTTAAATCAAGTTTGCGAGCTTGAAGTAAGCACTGACGCGCAACTGGCGGTAGTTTTTTATGTTGTTCGACGACTGGTTAAATACAATGGGATTGGTGCTTACTTCAAGCTCGCAAACTTGATTTAGATTTATCTGTTTTTGTGGTTCGTTTGATGTTCTTCATTACCTTGGCATTTTTCTAGATACAATAGTGTTTTTGTGTCGAGTCTAGATAAGTTTAATTGAGTTTTGTTCTATTTCCATTTGATATAATAGTTGTTCGTTTTTCCACTATTTACTGAATGCGAAATTTTTTTAGTTTTTGGCTCTTTCATAGTGAGAGTAATAATGTTGACTGTACTGCAATTACAATTAAAAATATAACATTTCGAAGAAACAAACGTGATAATATTAGTATTCGTAAAGAATATTCCAAGAAACAAAACAAACTTTATACCTTTATATATTAATTGCTTCCAAAATATGCAAAACTATTGACTTATATTGTTTTAATTTTCAAATAAAGTTTGCGAGCTTGAAGTAAACACCAATCCCATTGTATTTAACCAATCGTTGAACAATATAGAAAATCTAGCGGAAGCTATGTTCTTTAACGACTAGTTAAATACAATGTGATTGATGCTTACTTCAAGCTCTCAAACTTGATTTGAACAATTGTTACCACCAACCGCGCAATCACTGTTTGGCTAATTACATTGTTTGTTTTTCAATATACTATACTTGATGAATTATATTATAAGATATTGATTAGAGTAAAAATTGTCGGTTTTCGATATTCCAGTTAGACGGACTACCTATTCCGAGTTCGGCACTTCAAGACTTCAATCGGGTCATCGCCTACGATTCCGTTCAACTGGAACACCAAGGTGATTACGAGTGCAGTGTAAGTTGCCGAAACTTATATTATCACGATAATACATGATGAGAACCTCAAATGCATGTGATTATTTACATTGAATATTTGTAATGTGCTAGTTTTAATGTTATGACTTAGGTTGTTGCTAATGAAGTAGGTTTTGAATTCAAACATCGCCGATACACTATACAAAGTCATTATCTGCTCGTACGTCTATTTCTCTAAACATCAAGTTCGGTGTTTTTAAATCAAGAATACTGCCAATCTGCCTGTATATTGAGTTTTAGGCGGTGGCGCACCATATCTGTTAGTTCCCCGACAACTTTGTAAGTCAATGTATTCGCTCGATTTTGTTTAAGCCATTGTTAGCCCAGCGTTAGGAGGCATTCCACAAACGAAAAATTTACAAGCCGCCCTGTGGTGCTCATTTACTTTTTAATATAGCTTCACTATCGAATCTTGTTTTGGAACATCGATGGCGTTGTTTAAGTTCCTGTTTGAGTAGGCTAATTTCACATCCTGCTCAATGAGTCAGTGATGCAACTTCGATGCATGTCTAGAACTCGTTTCCTTTGTACTCTAACAAAGCAGCAGTGCCGGCGTATTCTTGGTTAGCAAGCCGATCACCAACATCTATCTACACTCTTTGTTGCATAATAAATACCTCAGCAAATACCACATCGACAACGAAGTTGATCTTGTTAAAATCAATAACGCGTACTCGTCAGTCGCTTGTGCTATTTGCAAAAGGTTCCAAAGGATCGCTACTAATGCGGAAATAAGGTGATATAGTAGACCAACAATTTTGACCCGGACATCATTATAAAACATAACTCGCGCTAGCGGATTAGAAGCAGCTGAATAGTCAAGACGCGGAACGATGGTCCGCCACTGAACCGGTGGCTTTATTTAAGAGTGCGACTGAGGATATGTATTTAGTCCAAGCATTCTGTTCATGATCAAAACCTAGCCTGTTGGTCTAGTATGTTTCTCTTGTTCTTCCCGATTTCTTCGCAGAAGAATATCATTGATCACCTTTGACGCATCATCGAGAAGACGGCTACTCCGATTTTTGGCTGGAATGTCCATGTTATCTTTTTTATTTATGGGCACAACAACTGAAATCGTTTGCACGATTAAACTGAATTCTTTCCTTCAAATAGTTGTAATATACTTGTTCTGAAGTGAGACCGGCGATGACCGAGGCTTTGCTGTACCTCATGAAACTGCAGGTCTTTGTAACGAAATTAAAAGTTTACTTTTAAGATTACCGCATAATTTGCTGTATGGACGATTTGTGAGATTTTGGAATTGCTTAACGAGTTGAACTTCAGAAACTGGCGAAACTCGTACTCCGTTGACAGAATCATCGCTGCCACAATGTCAGATCTAAGCTTTTAATTCGATGAGATTGTTAGAATTTGGCACTACTTCTCACTCATTAGCACCATCTAGCCAGTGTTGTTTCGCTTCCGCTGCGTGTGAACTAGTTGTTCTATACCAGTTATCCACACAGGATAGATTGTAAGTGGTTAACTAAAAGTAAAATCTTTATCTTAGCATGCAATAACATATTATATATGTTTATGTACATGTATCTGTATAACGTGATTTCTGGTTCAATTCCTGCTAGCCATTTTACATTTGTGCTCTGTCGATGCCCATGGAAGGCCGAAGCATGTCCTTAGGTTTAACTGACTTTGAATTTGCAATAATATACGGATTGTTATGGACTAGATATTTGATTGGTTCTTATTTCGTGTTTGCAAACGGAATTGAAACAATTGATTTCGGCAATCGCGAAATCATTGATTGCTTACTTAAAATCACTATGTTCCTTCTAGCATCGAAATGGTATAGCCAATATTTTAGTAAAGTGAAATGTAAATATGACTATTAGGCGTACGATGCATGTCGTAGTTCTAAAAATATAATAAATATCGGTTGCTATTTGATACCTATTAGTTAATATTACGTCGTAATCTCCTGATGATCAAAAATGATACGACTGCGGTATTACGCAACACTAGGAGACATGCCTTAGCTAGTAAAATCACCAAATGTGAGTGTCGTTTAAGGTATAGCAATTTTCTGTGGTCGACAATTTTTTCTTCAATCTATTAATGTAGTACTGAATAAGTATTTTTTAAAATTTAACTGCTTTTAAATCAGCTTTATGCTTACCATTTCGTTCTTGCGCTTTTACGTGCGAATTTGTTCACTTTAAACTATAGGTTACAGATGCAATTGGAAAGCAAGCAGTGCCAAAAGTTTTAAAACTACGAATCAGCGCAAGGCCGGCGTTTGTAATTGAGCCACGAGATCAAATCGTGGAGGTAAATTCCACCATCAGGATGGAATGCGAGTCACAGGGCGTACCAGTACCAGTTCAGGTGTGGTACAGAAACGGTGAATTAGTCAGTGATCTCTTGAAGAATAACAAGTGGGATTCAAATAGAGTTACCGTTGTTGACGGCAGTACTGGACGAGCCACTATTACTATAAAAAATGTAATATTAACTATTTGATTTTTGATGCATTGGCTTGATTTCATTATTTTTTCCGCGATAACCGATGGACAACATAAAGTAATTGATAGAAATTTACGAATATACCCCGAGATATTCATTATTTGGACTATAAATATCGTGGATACGCCCTTAACTGGCAAAGTCTAGTCATAAACATCATTCTGACAATCTATTATATATATATATATATATATATATATATATATATATATATATATATATATATATAATTCTTATTAGGAAGAAAAACACATTAATAACAAAGTGGATAATGGCCATTTATTTCGAAATAAATAAACTTTATTTCACAATCTTTCATTTATATACAACCTGGTTTTGCATTTGATAATGCGGGTGGCAACTAGTCTGATTCGGTTTTATTTCTTTTTCCTGTTTTGGCTGATTAGTAGGTGCATATGGCCTTGATCAACCTCAGTTACCACATATCGCGTTAATCGTGACACCCAATAAATATTGTATGTTTCGAAGAACTGATATATATATTTTTTTTACTGCGGCTGACTCCTTTTGGAGGATAAGCCGGCTCCAAGACATTTCATGGAGTTTCTTGGGAATTTGGTACAAGTGGTGTCCCCTCACCACTCGGCTTTTTGATCGAGGACGCGCCTCTAGCCTTTGCACATCCAAGCGCAGTCTGCAAGGCAGCAGTAAGTTGCATGGTTGCCGGTGGCTGTTGAGAGCTCATTCGCCATTCGGAAGTACGGGGTACTGTCCAGGAGTCCATGTAATCCTGTGGCTGTTGAACCCTTTTGTGGCGGGGAACACACGCCGAGTCATGGTGCCGTCGTCGGGCTCCTGTGGTATTTTATAGGAGATCCGATTGCCGGTCGGAAATCCACCACGCCCTGGTGACACCACCGCCATAGCCCCGTTAGCCCATGTACGATCGACCATCGAGACATGGTTGACACCGTCGTACCACGTTGAGGAGGGATGGACTTTACTATATATATATATATATATATATATATATATATATGATTTACTTTTTGCACAGGTGTTCCTTTGATATGATGAGCAAAGGTTTCTTTCATATTAACATGTTTGTTTATTTTTTCCTTTTTCATTTTTCGCTTTAGGTGCAACTTTCGGATTCTGCAGCGTTTACATGCATTGCGTCAAACTACCTGGGCACAGGGGCTGTGTCAGGTCAACTGCGAGTACTTGAACTCGCGCCTTCCTTTGAAAAGTTCCCAGTCTTGCCGAAAGAGGGCATGGTGAGCGGCAGCGCTGTAATGCCTTGCCAACCTGAAGGTGCTCCGTGGCCTAAAACCAGTTGGCTGTTCAATAAAGGCGCGCCTCTTGTTACACCGCCGTCCAATATCGATCCGGTTACCGGAGAAGTCCAAGTAAACCAAATTTTGTGCTAAATAACCTTTTATTGTTTGTTTTAAATGTAGAAATAAGTAATTTGCAATATGCCATGTAGTTCATTTTTCTAGGTCATTTATCAATACCGTGAACCGTCGCTTATTGCGGTAAAAAGGTTACAAGACCGGCCGCGATAGCTGAAAATCCGCGAAGTAGGGACACCATATTTACAGTACTTGTTTAACATGTATTCGGAGTTTTAAAACCCTTCCGTTACGCACTGTTAACAAACCAATCTTTTACAGAACATGTATGTGCAGTACACTAAACTAAAGCAGGCACAAATATTTTAATGTTAGAATGTTAAAGTAATAAATACTTGGGAGCTGATTTGCCATTAGTAACTATTTGAAACAATCACAGACCGTCTTACATCGCACTTCGTCACCGAGCTGCTACGCTTTCTGATTTGCCAATAACAGAGTAGTAGGGACGCGGAAACAGAACTGTTGTACGTATGGTTCTTTTTTGTCATGTTAGTTACAAGTTCAAATGCTAGGTATGTACATGTTTTATACCATTTTATGCTTGCTTTGTTGTTCGTAGACTAGAAAATACTAATTTTTATTAATGATTTAATGGAATTAACAAAATATTTGGGTCTTCATATGTCACGACTATTTTCGACATTACCGGAAGATCCGGGATATATTTTCTTATTCTTTCATATAATATAATTTTTTTAAATCCGCGATAATCGATCCACAAAATAGAGAGGGTTCACTGTATACAATAAAACAGCCATGAATTTATATTGAGTAGAGGGCATTAAATATCAAACTAACAGAATAGACGTGGAATTACCCAGACAAGCAAGTTCCATGCGTTAAAAAATGCGCTTAACATAGTTTGAACAAACATTGCTTTGGCGGGTGGTGATAACAAGCTTCTAATTCAACGAACATTGTTTGCGCGGGCGGTGATAACGATTATTTAGATCAATATTGCGCTCCTGTTGCACACACCTTTTCCATTTTTTACATACATTTGTCAGTATAAACTAATTATTGTATAATGTAGTAAAGAAAATTTATCTTGTAAACAAATTCTGGACAGTACGTGATGAGTTCCCAATAAGAACGAAGCTGGTTTACTGGATAACTTGCCTTTACTTCATTATACAAAGCTTAGTTTATTCTGGCAAACGTATGTATACAATGGGATTGGTGATTATATCAAGATCGCAACCTTGATTTAAATAGTTCTTTGAATAATGTTTGCGAAATTTAAGTTCACACTAATACCGTTTTGTTAAGGTAATCGCACGACATGGCAAAACTACCGTCGGACGCACCAACTGACGCGTTTTGAACTTTCAAAAACACAACGGTAAAGTGACTAACGAGGATTAAACCGCACAGCATGTACAAACTATAGAAAATCAGCTACGTTGCGCTCATCCATAGCAGTCTCGCATATTTTTTACTTGACAGTAAATGTCGGCTGCACAATTTCTTAGCAGTCAAGAACATGGAAATTTTGCAGCTTTTTCCATACGTGTATAGTTTTTACAACAAACCAATCATTTATTGCACGAGAGGTGAAAAAAATGTTGAATGCCTGGTTGCAACATTGAGACAATCACCAATTCCATTCCATTTAACCGGTTGCACATTGCAGCAAAACTACTCTCGCTGTCGCACGCACTAGGCATTTCGTCCTTCCATTGTCAACTTTAGAGCACATTGGAAAGTTGTTAACGAGGATCAAACTGCGATGCATATAAAAGGTATTGAAATTCCGATATGCTCTCAATAGTAGTTAATTTTGCATACACTTTACTTGACTTAAAATTTTGGCTGGTTATATAATGTAAGATAGATTTTAACCTCAATTTTGCATATTTAATTTAAATAATAGTTATCACCACCTGAACAGCCAATGATTATTTCACTGTATGACTTATATACGCCTAGCAAAAATCCGCAAAAACTTTACATCTTTAACTGTACTCTGATGATGATCATGGAAGGTCGAAACGCGTCAGTACGTGTGACTGACGGTAGTTTGGCTATGTTGTTCGACGACTGATTAAATACAATGTGATTGGTGTTTACTTCAAGCTCGCAAACTTGATTTGAATAATTGTTACCACCACCCGCGCAATCATTGATTGTTTAATTTTATTACACTCAGATTAATATTTAGAAAAATTCTCAACACCTGCTAATTCGGCAAAGCTTTATACTCTCGCCTCAGACCTGTAAAAGCATTTCACTAAATATACCCATAGGATAGAACTAAGTCCACAAATTACGAAGTACACACATTCCAATCCTGCACAGTAATTCGCTTCACACTCTTGTTTCTCCTTAATTTTCAAATAAAACAAGAAATTATTAGAAGTATATTATATAAACATGGTTAAAATTAGCTTCCCTTGCATCAAAATATCAACACAATTATTTTAAAATGTAATGCAAGCAGAAAATTAAAACGTCGAACGTTGACATTCAGAAGATTGAAACGCTTAATAAAAATTCCATCCATGAAATTGCATTCAGCAATATTTGTGTAACTGTAATTTAAATTGAGAATTACATCGGCTCTTGAAGAATAAGGCTATTTTCTACTCTACATCCTAACTCGACCGAAATATATTTTTTATTTTGTAAATTGAAAAAAGAAAAAGGAGTTTAAACTGAATTAATTGTATACACCGAAAATAAATATATAGGAATTCTGAAACTGCACATACATAGGCGTACACACACCGGAAAACATTTAACAGCTACATACACGTTATAGATTGATTTTTTTAATGTTTAACTTCGAAGAAAGGATACTGTAGCGAACAGCTTCTACAATCCGCAGCTATTTTTTATTTCTTACTTTATAAAACAACTGGTATGTTCGGTCTTTGTGAATAAGTTGTATACTTTGTCAGCAGTGTTTTATTTCCAGTGCTCTTGTATTATTTACTTTATTAATCATAAAATTCTTCTTAAATTTGGCTGTGAGCAGCTATCGCATATTAAAAAAAACATTATTGGACTCTTGAATTTCAATGAGCTAATCCTTTACAGTTAGACTTAGCAGCAATTTGATTGTACTCTCTAATTTCATTTTCTTATTAGGCATTTGAGTAGTCACAATTTCTTTAATTTACCAATTAAAATGTTAAAATGCGTTTTTGGCTGCTTAGATTGATGTTGCTTCAATTTTTTTGTCTATTCCTAATCTTTGCTTCGAAAGACCTTCGGGAGAGCTATTTGCCAATTATGTTTTATTTATCATCGCTAGATTTTGGTATTGAAAACGGAACTGCGAATTCCGAAATATGTGAGTTTAAATATCCGTGCTACGCTAGTTAAGAGAAAATATAAATTTGTAATTTAACGGCATATAAACAGGTAAACTTTGTGTGTATGTATGTATATGTATGTGCGACTTTTCACTTTCAACTTGTTCCTGCATACTGTGTACGTTTAATCCAGTTTTGATTTTCGTAACTTACTATATAATAATCCAGGTATTTTCATTGAGTTGAAATTTGTCCAACAGATGGCCTTTCAGCGATCATGTTAATTTCTTTTTATAATAAACCTATGCTTCAATATATAAATTAATTTTCAGTAAATAGAACAAAATTAATTACGACATGAAAAGAGAAGCGAAAGGTTTCTGAAATAATTGTTTGCTTCCAGTGATAGATGCGACAAATAGAATAAGAAAAACTACAGAGATTGAATTTTAATTGGCTCACTTCAAGTGTCAGATTACGTTTTTTTTTGCTTACCATGTGAAATGATGTAATCAAGGGTGAACTCAGTGGTAAGTGAGTGCAGAAAATTAATGCAAATGCAACAGTAGTAAAATCATGCCATGGTAGGTTTGTGACATTTTAGTAAATGTTGGTAAATAATATTTTTTTAAGATTTGAAGTAAAGTAAATGGTCAGACAAGAAAATTAGGAAAATTACATAACGAAACAATAATCGTTGTAAGTAAACATGATAATTAAGATAAAATGCCACTAATAAGTGTTTAATTTAATAAAGACTGCAAATAAACAGATACAACAAGACAACAAGATGTAAAGTATGAAGATTTTAGGAATGGTACTGCAAATATTGATTTAAAATTAGTAAGATGATAAACCCACCAATATGCTGATCTTAATCAAATATTCTTAATATTTTAATAGAACTAGTTTCCTATTCCGATTCGCGCAAATTTCGCTTCCTGCTATCGGTTAGTGCTGTGCTCCAATTGAAACTTAACGGTTTTTCATAGCTGTTTCATTTATAAAATCATCTCTTGCCTTCGATCCCTTAATCAATCCCGTCGTTCTATTACGACTTAAAATTTCTTTGCGTCTTTAATCATTATTGTAATGAAGCAAAATGATGATTGGGAACATTTTGTTGATGAGTAATATATGTATACCTTCCTCTCATTTTATATTTAGGAAGAAATTTTATAGATAATGTGGTGTCTTACTGGGACAGTTTTTTGTTTCCAATAGCAAACAATTGTGTACATTTCTTGATGAATTATTTTTGATAAGCTGCTCCTGAAGCCTTACTTTTATCTACAGTACTTAGATGATGTATTAGTTATCTAGAATCCTAGCAACTATAATATGGAAAACTTATTCAGTGTAGGCTGAACATAATTGATTGGAATAATTGTAGACGCACAGAACGGAACGACGAGATTGATTGGTGAATCTGTTGAAAGTAAATCAAGAAATAACATGATTAACGAAACAGCGGTCAAAAATCGAGTATTTCCAGGCAGGTATCGAAATCGGAAATTGTCTCCAGAAAAAAAGTAATAATATTGGATTAAAATTTACTTATTAGTCGGTTTAAAAATTTATTATTTGATAATCAATCACTTAGCGTAACATATTTCAAAATTTCATCATTTACTTCTGGCTATCTTATTATATCGATTACTTTCTTTCAGCGATAAAGATAAATGAAATGTTAAAGACGAAATCTCACACTCATATTATTTGTTTGCTGTTATTTGTATGATTAGCTTTGTGCTGATAGAGATACCCGGAAAATGGTATCGAAAATTATCTGCTCAAAGAAGGAATTGGAAACAATCCTGTTTTAGTCAAAATATAGACCAGGTACTTATTCAATGCCCGATATAGCTCCAACACATTTCTTTTCATTATTGAGTTTCCCAAGTGCTATATGAAAACCCGATGACATTATTTGAATGATTATTTGTGTTCATTAGCTAACATAGTATCATGTTTCCGTGAAATAAATTAATCGGTTTCTTTAGGCATGGTACCCCAATATATATATATATATATATATATATATATATATATATATATATATATAATTTACTTATGGTTTATGAAGGTGCTTGTGGGATATTCAGTTTTAAGTTACAAAAAATAGCCCAGTGTATTAAAACGTCAATGTTATTAAACAATAGGAGCATTTTTCATCAAATTTAATTGAGATATAAAGCATACATAATCATTATGGTCAAATAAAAGCGATAACTCTCTCTCTCTCACACACACACAGTTATTTGACCGTCGTATAATTAAATGTAATATATGTGTTAGCCCAACGCAAAGCCTTTTAATATTAATTAAATAAAAGCGTTTAGTTACTTCTGCCATATAAAGTTGCCTTATATATCTTTATCCTGCACGGGTACTTCTATGAGACTTCACCACAACCCAGCCACATTATACTTTGTAGTTTATAATAGATTAGGAAATAGAATAATTTTCCTTTTATACAGCATTTAATTACCTCTGCCTTGCTCATTATGATTCCAGAGGTAGTTCTACCAATAGAAAAGTTTCTACAATAAAACTGTTATTGTGCATAACCTGGTCAATTCTAACATTAATAAAACTTGATGTGTTGAAACCCAGAGGAATAATGAGCCCACGTATAAATTTGTTCTGCTGCCACTTTTGTATTTGCGACTCTGTGTTACTTTTTTCCGAATTTTTTGTTTGTCTCGCAATTTTTGGTCACGTCAACAGTGTAGTGGAACCTACTGTGTCCTGCCCAACGGAAATCTTTTAATTTACAAAATGACGATGGCCCAAGGCGGGGAGTACACCTGTGTGGCTGAGAACAGTCTCGGTAGAGCAGAGTCTACCGCCTTGCTCACTGTGATGCCGGAAATAATTCTCCCTATAGTGCCGGAAAACAGTGTCGTTCAGGTCAATCAAACTGTTTTGTTGCCTTGTTTCGCCAGCGGAGATCCGCATTTGGATATCAACTATGCTTGGTTCTTTCAGGTAGACAATCTGGTTTATGTTAAATTAGTTCGACTATTGCTTTGCTTTAATATTGCAAGATATTGACCGATACCGGTCTTGTTGTTGTTGTTTATGCCTACTCGAAGAAGTCCTACCTACCGCTGTAGAATTGCTCAATAAGTAATAAACTTTGATTTAGTATAATTAAACATTGATTGCGCGGGCGGTAATAACAAGCATTGTAGTATATTGAAGAGGCAATTCATCCACTAAACTAGTTTCGTCCTAATTGGGAACTCACCACATATTGTCCAGAATTTGTCGCAGACAGAGCACAAACCTGGGCACGTCTGCTTCGGAATCTGGTGCTCTAACCATTGAGCACCCTGCCGCACACTACACAACTTGCAGTTATATACCAACTAATGTTTCTTGGTTAGCCCTTCCTTTAGGTAGAGCCTATATAGCATTCATTTAGCCCTAAAGTTCCAACTAACCATCCTCAATCTGTCATTATAGAACAGATACCACGTTACATGGGGAAGTGGTATTGAAATGAACATTTATATAATTAAACGAACATTGGATGTGCGGGCAGTAATACCAATCACAATAATCAAGGTTGCGATCTTGATATATGCAACTGACCCATTAAGTACATAATTTTTTTCAGTATAAAATAATAAGTATACAATCTGGACAAGGCAATTCATCAAGTAGACTGGTTTCGTCCTTATTGGGAACTCATCAAGTACTGTCCAGAATTTGCCGTGGTCAGGGCTCGAACCTGGGAACGTCTGTTTCGGAATCTTGTGCTCTAACCACTCAGACACCCTGCCGTACGCTAAACACAATTTTCAGTTATATACCAACTTATGGTTCGTGGTTAGCCTCTCATTTATGTTAAACCTATATTGTTTCTCTTTAGATCTAAAGTTCCAACTGATCACCCACAATCTGTCATTATCGAACAGACACTACACTACCTGATGAAGTGCTATTGAATTGAACATTTATATAATTAAACGAACATTGGTTGTTTCATAATTATTATAAAATGAAATGTTCATATTTCTTTTTTTAAACCTCTTTCTGTTCTCTTTTAATTATTTTTACAATATTATATCTATGTT
Source organism: Eudiplozoon nipponicum (assembly GCA_029291075.1). Taxonomy (NCBI): domain Eukaryota; kingdom Metazoa; phylum Platyhelminthes; class Monogenea; order Mazocraeidea; family Diplozoidae; genus Eudiplozoon; species Eudiplozoon nipponicum. Next base: position 95,100 of record JAQBSW010001535.1, read on the forward strand.
ACGTATTTCATACTAAGTCACATTTGAAATTTTGAAACGAATATTACGATCAACGTGGTATTTTTCCACACAAATTTCATAAATAGCTTTTCCTTTAATCTTAGGGTGTTGAAATAAAATTCGACCGAATGGATTTGGACTCCAGAAGATATGATGAAAGTCAATTTTATCGACCCTACGGCAAGTACTTCGGTCCTCTTACAGTTTCTAATATCCAGTTTGAGAACGAAGGCGTGTACAGCTGTGTTGTGCAAACAGCTTTAATAGTCAAACAATCAGATGCTCTTATTCGTGTTACCGGACCACCTGGTCCGTGTGCTGGTACGTCTATTGGAATACTTTGGAGGAGAGAAATTTAACTGTATTTGGATAGGTTGTTGTTCTGTAAATTGTGAAATAGTTTGTGTATTGAAGCGTAATTAAGCAAACATTGATTGCGTGAATTGTGATAACATGTCCTAGAATCAAGTTTGCGTTATTAAGATAGCCATTAATCCAATTGTATTTAAACAGTTGAACAGCATAGCAAAGCTATTATCAGTCCTACGTATTGACGTGTTTAGATCTACCCAGCTCATCATTGGATTACGACGTTAAAGTGATCAACGTGGATCAAATCTCTCTGTATATACGTAGGATATATACATACATACATTTTACTTGACTAGAAAGGTCGACTGCACAACACTTATGCTGTCATGAACATAGCACTTATTCAGTTTTCTCAAAAACTGTATGAGTCATACATTTAAACAGGGTTTGAGTGCAGATGTGGCGATAAAAATTCTTGCGTCTTATTATCTCATATTCTTGACCAAAATATATAGTGGTTAAAGGGTGTAATACCGGCTCTTCTGATGAGTCGCTAGTAAGCACGAAACGAATGTGCATAAGATTATACTTTCCGTTCATGCTGCCTTTGGTTTATCCTTCTGGTCAAAACTGAACTAATTTGTTACTAGGTTCGCAACACCTAATACATACTTTCTTCCGATTAAGTTTTCATTTTTTGCTTGTAACTAGCGGTTTTTTCCTATGTTGTGCGACAGATTAGATACGATGGGATTGGTGCTTGTCTCAAATTCTTTGCAACAACATTCGCACTTTAAATGATTGGTTATTTTCATAACTTATGTAAATATGACGGAAGCGGCTAAAAAAATTTCACAACCTCATAGGAACTGTGCAACTGACATTTCCAGCCAGGTACAATTTGTGGTTATATTTTGGCTTGATCCTCGTGCTCAGTAGTTGATCATGGAAGTTTTAAACGCGTCAGTAAGTGTGAATAATGAATGTTTTTCTGTTTTTTGAACGGTTAGATATCACTGGATTGCCGTTAATGTTAAGCTTACAAATTTACTTACAGTATTGAAGCAGAACTGAACTATAAGTCAGTTTTGTACAGCACGGAAACAAATAACCATTATCTTTTCGCTAGAGTTAAACAGAACTGTTATATTTATTACTTTATATGATAATATATTTTAGCAGAGTCCTTTCTCCGCAACTAACCAAACAAATGAAATTTGTGAATGAGCTAATTATAAGATGGCGTAGTGTGTGTGTGAGAGAGTGAGAGAGAAAAAGCGAGTACGTGCGTTTTATGCTTTCTGTTTGTTGCTGTATGATCTATGAATTTAATTCAGATTATTCCACTTTGATTTTCAAAATTTTTATTACCAAGTACCAGATAATGAAATCGATTTGAGTTATGGTAAAAGGAAAATTATACTTTTGCATTTGTACAGACCTGCTTTATGACGGAGTTTTTCTTCCATTCGTCATGTGTTTCTCAATTTACGCGTCTATTTCGCAAACGTAACTGAACTTAAATTTATGCATTAAATAGCCATTTAGTTGGAATAATAGGTGCTTTTTCTATGATTTTTAGCTCTGTGAATGTTTGCATACAGAGAACACGATTTTTAGTGTTTTTGTGGCAGAACACAATCATACGCGATGGTTTTCACTCCGTAACTCAGCGCAAAATTCTCACTAACTAAGAGACAGTAGCGCGGTTGAAATCTTTATGAATGTGGGGGATGCAGGCGCCATGAAAGAAACCTGATTGATTATCCCTTGTAGGCATAAAATCTATCAGAATCTACTACCTGAAATAGAAAGATGTCTAATTGTGCGAGTGTCAAGTTGAACCACATTAGGCTCTTTAACTCATTTTCTGAAGATGACCAGTCCAAAAAGGAAAATTAATCAAAAGCAGACATGGACTGGACAATTTATCCATTGCCACAGCCATGTCCAAATTTCACAAAGGAGAAATGGCTTATGTAATTTATCATACAGTATAGAGAAAATCTGTTCTGATGAATTTCAACATCAACTGACGGTGCCAATGTAGCTTCATTAGAAATCGGGTTTCCCGAAAGATTTTTTGAAGCAACCATGTAACATAAAAAACGAAATAAACGCAATGTAGCCGCATTCAACCCAAAGATGATATATTTCAGTATACCCTTCGAAGTAGACGTATCATCCAAAATATTTACTCGAAGAATTAAAAACACAGTAAATTCTCTTATGCATAATATAAAATTGATGTTTATATTAACCTCTCTATGTACACAAAGTAAAAGAAAGTTCATCAAATTCAAGAGCCGTTTGTGTATTAGGTATTGCGCACCTAGTACCAAATTAATTCAAATATGACCAGAAGGATAAACAAAATTCAGCGGGAACGAAAAGTATAATCTTATGTACACATGCGTTTCGTGCTTACTGGCGACTAATCAGTAGAAGCCGGTATTACGCCCTATGCCCTTTATATATTTGGTTGAGGAATGTGTGACAATTGGACGGTACAGTCTCCTATACGGAAGTGTAAACCTGTATTATTGGAGCTAAAAGTCGGCGATAATGCAACTTCAAAACCAACTAAATATGTATAATATATATTAATTGATCCTGCAAAGGGTACCAACACAATGGCTATCGAGATATGCCAAATTTCAACAAAATTGAGAATAAAAACTACTTCTGGACGCTTTTTACTCCAGCAAATCCGTAAACTCCGGCCTTAATCGATACCAGTTATCACATTTCTTGATAATCATGACATCATCCATTTAATTATATAATAACTTTATACTGTTGGCTGCAGAGAAATAATATATATGGAAGTTTGTATTATTTATTGCGTACTTAGTAACAAATTGTTTAAAATAGGACCAGAAAGATGTACCAAATTCAACATGAACTAGATATATTATCACATATGCACATGAGTTTCATGCTTACTAGCGACTCATCAGTAGGTGCCAGCATTACGCCATATACCAACCGTATCTTCGGTCAGGAAATATTGGACAGGTGAACGGTGCAATCAATTATTCGTAGGTCGAAACGCGTCAGTACGTGCAGCTGACGGTGGTTTTACTGTATCATGCGACTGGTTGAATAAAATCGAATTATTGTTTAAATGAGGTTTGCAAACGTGAGCTAAATAAACCTTAAAAATCTTACATAAATTTAGTTGTTTTTCTTGGTGTGCGTGCGTCAGCGTGTACGTTTTCCGCTTCCTATTTTTGCATAATGTGTGTTTAATCCAACTTGATCCCTCTTATTCAACTTAAACTATTTATCAAGGTTGCGATCTTGCTATATACACCAATCTCATTATATATGTATTCATTGTACCCTTCCTGTGTGCAAAAACAAAAGGAAATTTTATCAGATATAAGAAACAATACGTTCGCATCGTCTTCTCAAATATCTACTAATGAACATATCTTTATATATAAATTGGAAAGCAAAACAAGATAGAAATATATATATATATATATATATATATATATATATAATGCTGAGCCTAAACTAGGCATTATATATTGTAGAAACGGAAATTCATACAGCAGACCGATTTTGTCCTTATTAAGAACCATTTCGTAATGTCCAGAATTTGATGTAGACAGGGCCTTCCAAGAGATTGTCCATATAAAGTATTATATATTGCAGTCGATTTCATTTCAGGCGAATAGAAAATGGCTTTTAACTGTGTTCTGTATACCTGCTTTATGATAAATTTATATTTTCATACATGATTTATTTCTTACTTCAAATTAAAAATGATAAAATTTCTATTATTATAATCAAGGTTGCGATCTTGATATAAGCACCTGAACCATTAATTACTTACATGCCAGTATAAACTAAGAATTGTATTGTGTAGAAAAGGAAATTCATCCAATAGACCGGTTTCGTCCTTATTGGGTACTCATCATGTACTGGCCAGAGTTTGTAGCAGACAGGACTCGAACCTGTGCACATATGCTTCGGAATCTGGTGCTCTAACTAATGAGCCACCATGCCGCACATAACACTACAGACAACTTACAGTTACATTAGTTTGAATATTACTGAAAATTTTGTAGTGTAGAGCACGGCAGGGTGGTTCAATGGTTAGAGCACCAGATTCCGAAGCATACGTGCCCAGGTTCGAGCCCTGTCCGTGGCAAATTCTGGCCAGTACATGATGAGTGCCCAATAAGGACGAAACCGGTCTACTGGATCAATTGCCTTTTATACATTATACAATTCTTAGTTTATACTGATATGTAAGTAATTAATGGTTCAGGTGCTTATATCAAGACCGCAATCTTGATAATAATAATTGTTATCATCGCCCGCGCAACCAATGTTCGTTTAATTATATAAATGTTCATTTCAGTACCACTTCCCAATATAGTGTGGTGTCTGTTCAGTAATGAGAGATTTTAAATTGTTAGTTGGAATTTTAGGTCTAAATGGATGCCATATGAGATCCACCTAATGGAAAAATAGACTAACCAAGTTACATTAGTTAGTATATAACTGAAAATTGTGTGTAGTGTTATGTGCGGCAGGGTATCTCAGTGGTTAGAGCACCAGATTCCGAAGTGCCCAGGTTCGAGCTCTGTCCGCAGCAAATTCTGGCCAGTACATGATGAGTTCCCAATGAGGACGAAACCGGTCTACTGGATAAATTGCCTTTTCTAAACTATACAATTCTTAGTTTATACTGGCGTATGTAAGTAATTAATGGGTCAGGTGCTTATATCAAGACCGCAACCTTGATTATAATAATTGTTATCACTGCCCGCGCAACCAATGTTCGTTTAATCAAATTTCTATTCACTTCAGCATATATAATTATCGGATGTTTTGCTCTATTGTGCAAATTGTCTTCTTTCTTAAGGTTGCAAGTTGTATTTTAAGGACATTTATTACTATCCACGTAATCAATAAATTATAAAGTTACCTGCTAAAGGTTTTCTTAAGCCCCGAACTGCTAGAAGTATAAAAATAAGTGTCAGGTCATTCCAATAATTGAAAGGCTGTCGTAGGTGACGAGTATACCAAGAATTCTCTTTGCTTACTTGTAAAGTTGTCTTATTTTAAAAGGGTACCAGGAATTGATTTAGACAAAAAATGACAAAACGTAAGGAGCAATCGTCAAATTTTAAAATTTACTCATAGTTCTAAAAATTATTATGAATAGAATATAAACATTGACACTTTCACCAAAAAAAATAATCTTCCATCGACAAACTTTATATCCGATTTTCTTGAATTAATTGAATTTAAAATGTGAGCACGTAGAGGAACCCATTATTTTCATGTATTCGTACTAACTTTTCGTTTATTGTCATGACAATAATTAACTTCACCCTAATTTTACCTGAAATATTTTGACTTCCAATTATACTTATAAATTAGTTTCCTAATAATAAAATTGTTCTTCTTCAGGTGTTCTCGTTGCACCCCAAACAACAGTCGGTTCTGTCAATCTGACCTGGATGACCGGTGCTTCTCATCTGTCACCAATCCTCTACTTCGTCATCGAAGGTCAATCACGTTTTGATGCCCCTAATGAATGGCATGTATACATTGCAAAATTGAAAATAGAGAACACATTTAGCGTGCCAAACTTATGTAAGTTACGCGGTTTCCTTATCTCACACCAGCAATGTTTTACCTAGTGCCTTTTTACAGCCTAAACATAATTATTGTTATTTTTTATAACATGACAGTAAAACAAAAATTAATAAATGCTGGCATATTTCCGCCTATGATAATGGGGACGATAAGCTTGCTGATCGGCATTTGTTTAGGCATAAATTAATGAATTTAAATATATATTGACGTATGCATGTATGTATGCTTGTTTGTAGGTATGCATACGTGTATGTATGTATGCACTTATGTACATAGGTATGCATGTATGTATGTTTGTAAACATGTTTTATGTATGCATGTTAGTATTTATATTTTTTGTACATGTATGTATGTATGCATTTATATATGTATATATTGATGTATGTATGTATGTAAGTGCTTATCGTTGTATGTATAGCTATATGCATGTATGAATGTGTGTGTATATTTATGTAGTCGTTTAGTCATTTATTTATAAACGTACGTGTGTTTGCAGGTATATTTTTATTTATGTTATGAAGGATATATGTATTTATTTGTGTATGCAAGCACGTTTCTATATATGTATTCATATATATATATATATATATATATATATATATATATATATATATATATATATATATATGTATGTATAATATATATATATATATATATTCATGTTTGTACAGAGGTATCAACATATATGAAGTGGGTGTGTGTAGACTGTAAACACAAGATGTTTCTAAACTGTCTATTATTATAACAAATTAGTCCTTATAATAATATATTTTATAATTCCTTTTTAATAAAAATGACTTGAAAGATAATGACATTCCTCGACGCGGAACATTTGTCGATACACTGGCAGCGAACACCAACTATACATTACGGGTTCGAGCGGCAAATGCAATGGGCTTGGGAGGGCCAAGTCCACCCAGTCTAGTTTTCACCACTCTACCAATGGCACCAACGAAAATGGTGCAGCGTTTAGGCGGCGGTGGTGGGAAACACGGTACTCTCGTTATAACTTGGCAGCCATTAGCCACAATCGATCAGAACGGGCCCGATTTTCGCTATCGCATATATTGGCGCTCTAAAGGTGCTATCGAAGAAGATAAACTAGACGTGTACACGGCTAGAGCAGCAGACGTCAATTCTAGTCATCTGCAGTACACTATCAAGTTGGGCGAGAACTTTTACTACCTACCATATGAAGTTCGCATTGGATCGGCTAACAAGTTGGTTAGTTCAAATTGCATTGTTTTTATCGCATACTTACAGACATCGGATATCATTAAATTAAACTCCTTAATGGTGTATCTTTGATTCTAATTTTACCTTAAGCAACCAAATGTCACACTTTTAATTTAGCTTAGAAATAAAAATGTGAAATCTTTCTTGTCAATTTGGCTTCAATAATAATCAATAATGGAATGCCTACTTTTCCAGCTGTCTTACCTTAATTGAAACGACAAATTGTGTTTGGTTTTATTTTCCATAATTTATAAGCTAGCAAATGTATTATAATAGGCATGTAGTATAGTACTACTTTCAGAAATTTGCATATTATGTTTTGCTTTTTTATGTTATCAATAGATATAGAAATCGTTGCTTACACCAGAATAGAATTAGAAATGAAACGGCGAAAATCTGCTATAGAATGATTAAAATATCAGCAATATAATCATAGGTGCCATCTTCTATAGTTGTGTGCTGTTATCAATCCATGTACTAGTATTGCTAATAACCGAGAATTTGTATTTCTTAATTTGTGATGATCGACAAATTCTGGTCAGTACATGATGAGTTCCCAATAAGGACGAAATCGGTCTGCTGGACTAATTGCCTTTTCTACACTATACAATTATTAGGCCATACTTACATATGTAAGTAATTAATGGGTCAGGTGTTCATATCAAGACCGCAACCTTGATTATAATAATTGTTATCACCACCCGCGCAACCAATGTTCTTTTAAGCATACGCTTGATTTGTAGAACTTGAATTCATTGGTTAGAGAAATATACGGTTGGCTCCAAACTGGTTTGCCCAGCTTACTAACTAATGACTACACTCAATAATGGGACTGGTTTTCACATTAAGATCATAAACTTGCTTTAAATATTTGTTATCATCACCCTCGCAACCAATGTTCGTCTAAATAAGTAATCACTCTACATATAATCCGAAGTCAAACAAGACTAACAATTAAAGTTATAACGCTATCTGTATGGTCTCTCAATACGTGACTTAATTAATTTGAAACTTTAAGTTTTTGCACCATTTACCATTAAGTTCTAACAGATAACATATAAAATAGTTACTAGCCATATTAATGCCCTGATTGACCTAATTACCCATGAAATATTTTCAATAAGTTAACTTAATATATGCACTGTATATGATGAGGATGGTTTATTCAGTTATTCAGTGCTACTCATCACTAAAAAATTATACTAACAAATAAATTTTAACTCTATGAGCACTCTTACTTTTAATAACTGTTATTTCCTCGGCCTCTAGGCTAGTGTACTCTATTTTTACTCCTATTTCCACACTTCCTCTCCTTCAATTTTGTCGCCTTCTGTGTTAGAGTTGTAGATACTTCTACTTCTGCAGCAAGGCATGCATGTATTTACACTTCTCTATAATATCTCTCATCAAAATTGTGCTTTTGTCTAAAAATTTTCACGTATTGTTCACGGCAAATTCTGCACAGTATGTGAAGAGTTTCCAATAGGGACGCAATCGTTCTGCTAGATGAATTGCATTTTCTACATTATACAATTCTTAGTTTATACTGACTGTTGTAGGTATATAATGGAACTCGTGTTTACAATAAAATAATATTTTTTTAATCTTTACTGTCTTGAGAACGGGTTTTCACTTACCTGGTTCATGTTTTAAGAATCAAGGGTTACAATTTCCGTCGTTATTTTCACACCTAATCTTCCGGGGTTTGATTTCAAAACTCTTTTTAATTAATTAATTAAAGCAGATTTGCGATCTTGATATAAACACCTGTCCCATTATGCATATACATTTGTCAGTATAAACTAAACATTGTATAATGAAGAATAGGCAATTAATCCAGTAGAACGGTTTCGTCATTATTGTGAAATCGTCACGTGCTGTCCAGAATTTGCCGTGGACAGGGCTCGAATCTGGGCATGTATGCTTCATTAATTTGTATGTCAAGACTTGTGATGATGGGTGAACTGAAGAAGGTGGCCGCCAAAAGCCGTCGAAATATCTTGAAGAAATAAACCAACATGAATTCAGCCTGTGTTAGTCATAAAGGCAGATCAGGTAAAAATTCTCTACCATTTTATATATTGAAATTCCAGAATGTATATAACTGAGAGATGGTAATGTTTAGTTGAATATTGTCGAAATATATCGCCATTAACAACAATAATCTTGAACTTTGATAATAAATGCGTTTTCTTTTCCTAAATTATATATAATCATGCACAGCAGTATAAAATACATTAGCAATTATTTATTTTAAATCAAGATTGCGGACTTAATATGATCACCAGTCCCATTATTTTATGTACATTTGTTATTATAAACAACGAATTTTATAATGCAGAAAAAGCGATTCATCCAGCAGACTGGTTATGTCTCTATTGGGAACACAACACGTACTGTCAAGAATATTCTGTGATTACAGCTCGAACCTGGGCACGTCTGCTTCGAAATCAAATTCTCTCATCACTGAGTCGCCCTACTGGATTTTATTCATACAAACGTATGAATATATTGGGACTGGTGTTTATATCAAGATCGTAACCATAATGTAAAATAATTGTTATACCTGCCCGCACAAAGGAAAATCAACACAAAAACAAGAAAAAATCAAATTAAAGTAATAATAATGACAGAAATAATAATTTAAGTATTCAAATTATTTAAGGAGAGCGATTTATAGCTAATATGAGTATATTTACCTAGATAACACACAGAAGTAAGGCAAACTAAACCTCTACACTTAGATACTGTTTTTGGCGAAAAACTAATACATATTCTTTTGAAATGCGAGCTTTAATAAAATTCATTGTACCCTTCCTGTGTGCAAAAACAAAAAGAAATTTTATCAGATATAAGAAAATTTTCTTTCGCATGGTCTTCTCAAATATCTACTAATGAACATATCTTTATATATAAATAAATAATAATATATAATATAATAATATATAATATATAATATAATATAATAATATATAATATAACTAATATATATTCAATTATGTATTAGGTGTTGCGCAGCTAGTAACAAATTAGTTCAAATATAACCACAGGGATGAACCAAACTCAACATGAACGGAACAAAAAATGTCGTGCACTTTCGTTTCGTGCTTAGTGGCGACTCATCATCATTATGCCCTATACCAACCATATATTTGGATGAGGAATGTGGGAAAATAGGAGGTTAAAATCTCCTACGCGAATTTGTAAACCTACAATAGTGAAACTATCTTCATATGAAATCTTTGACAATGTGACTTTAAAGTTAACTCACTATATATATATATATATATATATATATATATATATATATATATATATATATATATATATATATATCGAGTCTGTAAAGGATACTAATATTATTCTAAGAGACCAATTCGCATTGGCGTGTAATAAAACTGCATGTAAAATGCATTCTAAACACGACTTTTAAGGCAGACTGAAATACTCGCGTATCTCAATAAATAGCGTAGGTTGGAGAAAGTTTCTCTAGTTTTCACGAGTCACTTACTCATCTAGTGAGATATGTTGCCTGAGTTATAGATGGAGCTGCCAATGTATTTAACCCTGTCAACTACATCCAGATCTTCATTTTGCATACCAATTTTCGACAGAATATCGAATAGAACATTGTGATCGGATGAGTCAAATGCACCCTTTAAGTCTAGTTGGACGGCAGTTTAAGAACTTGACTTAAGTTAAAAATATTATCTATACAATCTCGTCCTGACCGGAATCCGGACTGTTCTTCTCTAGTATGTGATTCACGCAATGCGCTAAGAAGGTGTAAGATGATTAATAAAAATTAACCTATATAAGAATTGAGTCCTGTTTATATCACGATGATTATCACACGAAATACGATTGCCCTTTTTGATGATAGGAGTGATGTTTGACTCATTCCAAGCAAGCTACACGGTCTCCTCATTCCATATAGTACGAAATAGATTAGTCATCGCTGCAGAACTTATATCGCCACCACCGTTAAATAACATCGGGAGAAAATCATCTGGGCCTGCAGCTTTGCAGATTTCGTCCTGTATTTCTAACTCTGTTGGTTGTTCCAGATTACATTCCGCACTGTTGATACTGACACATTTTCACGCACTGGGACTGACGCAGGTGCCATGAAATTTGATCTTTCAAGTATTCAGCCTATAAATCAAGACGATTTATTTGTTATTAGACGATTGTTGCTTTCATTTATAGTTTCGCTAACTTTGAATTTTCCAGAAACTGTTGCGCGGATAAGTTGAAACAAACAGCGGCTATTAACTGATGCGAGCGCTTCTTCTATATCTTCAGCCTTTCTGGCTCCAAAAGATTCCATTTCGACTTTTAGACTGTGCTTAAGTTGGCGTCTTACAACTCTACGAGTATTATTATAAGCCGAGCTAGCTGGAATTTGATGCCTAGTTTCGAGAATCTCCTTACAATTTACATTGATCCAGTGATTATTTCTATGGGAGCCTACAATGCAAAATACAGTAATACATGCATTTTGTTTGGTGGAACTTATCTTGGTCCAAAATAAATTCATATTTTCGCCGTCAAGACCAGTTAACTTAGAAAAGACGGTTGTTCGGGTTAGCTTGCGTCCATTTGTGGTTTATCCTTATTTTAAGTTCCGGAAAACCTGAATGCAAATCTATGATGGATTAGTGCATGGCTCGAGTCGACATAAGTGTTTAAACCAGAATGACAATCCTGGATGCAACCACGCCATCTATAACCAATTGCTACACAATTCATTTGAATTCAACGTTGTCCAGGAGCTGGATGGCGCCATGTCGCATAACACCTACTACAACTGTAGTTTGTGCTACTTAAGTATAATCTACGTTTAACTCAGCTATCCATCAGTTGTTCATAATTATCATTTTGCATTGAGATTAAATTGTATCTTCCACCTGGATGAAATTCCATGTTACTTAAGCGCCAAAACTAAGCATTCACGTCACCCATAACTAAGACTGTATCTGAACTTCTGGCTCTACTTAGTAAAGAGCTTATGTCGCAGTAAGTAGCGTCCTTGCTGTCGTCTGTGCTGCAAACAACAGGAGCATATACAGATACAACTAAAATGCTGCGTTTATTTACGTTTCTGGCGTTGATTTTATTAGAAGCATTTAAGCTTGCCGCACAAGGTTGGCAATTTATAGGGATCCCTTCAGTTAAACAAGCTTCAGCTCGTCAGCTAAAGACAATACCGACGCCCAAGTTTACGGCTCGAGGAAACTTCGTGGAATTAGAGTTTCGAGGCCAATAACGCGTAGGCAAGGATGGTGCACCCAGTTTGGTAATCCTAGTAGAATACTGAATTCTGATTTCAAATACGTAACATTCGATTTCTAATTTATCCAAATTCTTCGTGATATGACATCGAATCGAGCTCAGTGACGATCTTGTTTCCGATGTCTAGTAGAATCATCTTCGTAACTTTCGAAGTAGGGCAAAATTAGCTGTGAAGTTTGGTTTGTTATGACGTGATACAGTGAAAGCCGCAAGGCAGCTGTATTGATGATGTTGCATTGTCCTAAAGCTGACTTGTCCATAATGGTGTTGTGTTCATTTTTAGTTTGCCTCACTTCTGTGAGTTATCTTGATAAATATACCCATAGTAACAAGGTACTTTCCTCTATCTATGTATATATATATATATATATATATATATTCGCTTGAAATGTGAACTTTAATTATAAATATACTGTGTAAAATTAAAAAGGCATGGACATTATAAATATATATATATATATATATATATATATATATATGTATATATATATATATATATATATATCCTTTTATAACGATTTAATTGTATGCATATTATCATCACATTTTTAATTCATATTCTTCGATGTGGAAATTGATTTTCGCAAATATAAAGTTAATTGGATCGGAAGGTAACCAAATGAAACTCAGCACACACGGAAAGTAGATTTACATGAAACTGATATGATTCTGAAGTAATAAATATAAATCTAATATTTTGACGTTCCATATAGTTCCAGAAACATCATTTTTACCACCACCATAGTCAACATTAACTTCTTCCTCATCATCATCATCTGCAGGAGCAGTAGTATCATAATTATCCTCTGCAATATTAATATCATTAACGCTAGCATCATCATCATCAGCAACAGCATCATGATCATCTGTGGGATTTTCATAGTCATCATCTATTTTGGCTTTTTGGCTTTTATTTAGGGTGAAGGTCCAATTACAGAACGTGTAACAATCATGTCAGCGGCACGTATACCAACAAATGCGCCTAGAAGTGTGGCAGCAGGTGCGCTTAATATGTCTGCTATTACAGTTTGGTGGACGCGGCCACTAATTACTCCTGGTGAGGGTCCAATTCTCGGCTATCGTATCATCTATTGGCCACGCAAATTTGACTGCCGATCACAGGAGTCGGATCTAGAACGATATAAACTGAGCGAACGTCAAACTGTGTATGGCGACGTTGAGGAGGGTATAATATTGGGTCTCGATCCCGATACCTACTACTGTATAGCTGTCCAAGTGCGTTAAATGGTATTTTTATTCATTGTCCCTCCAACTATTTCTACCTCTCTTTCTTCCCTTTTCTTCGTCTCTCTGTCTCTCCCTCATTATCTCTTTCTGTCTCTGTCTCTTTCTCTCTCTCTCTATCTCTTTCCCTCTGCTTGTTTCTTCTGATTTACTGTTTTGCTTCTGATTTGTTTACATTTTGTGGCCAGTCATCAAAAGGATATTTTATTTTTAAAAATATGCCAAATTTCTGTGCTGCCTAGTGTTTATTGATCATCTTTGATCATTTCGCGCCTTAAATACATCGTCTGTAGAATCTTTGTTAAACGCTAGTTATTACAGAAGATTCATTAAGAATCATGCTTTTTAGTATGCTTTCTATGACACTAATAACGTTGTCACGATATGCGAAACATTGCTGACTAGTTTAAACACCAGTCTTAGGCATTGGTACGCCGTTCTCTTCATGTATATTCATCGCTTTCAACTCTGGTGTCTGAAAATTTCACTTATTACTTTCTATTGAGTTCATGAGTGCAGCATTGACAAAAATTTCCAATAAAATAATCGTTTGTGAAAGCAAAAAGATAGAATTGAATCCATTGATTATGGTAATACTGATTCCTATAATCTTATTTATAAAAGCAATTCACGTTCTATTAAACAATCCGTCGCTCAACACAGAACACCTACCATCAGTTTCACTTACTGGTGAATTTAGACATTCCATGGTCATCTCAGGGCATAATGCCAAACAGGCTAACTATTGGAAAACTGTAATGCATATATAGTGTATTGAAAATCCGTAATCATAATTCAGTATCATAATGTTGGAATCGGGTACTGAAATAATAGCCATAGTGTTGGTACCCTTTACAGACTCCGTATATATTATATATGATGAGTTAGTTTGGAAGTCACATTGTCGAAGACTTTCTATGATGTTAGCTTCACTACTATAGGTTTACACATTCGACTAGGAGATTGTACCGTCCTATATTCTCACATTCCTCACCCAAATATATAGTGGGTAAAGGGCGTACTACCGGCTCCTACCGATGAGTCGCCAGTAAGCACGAAACGGATGTGCACGAGATTATACTTTCCATTCATACTCTCCTTGGTTTATCCTGCAGGCCTAATTTGAACTAATTTGCTACCTAATACACAATTGCATCTGAAGGATAAATCAGATGTAATAGAAAAATTTGTATGAAAAGTAATAAATAATATTAAGACTTTACAAATACCTGTTTAATGGACGAGGCCCTTGAACAGAAGCTGAAACCAATTCGATCATCTATGTCAAAAATGTACAGTGCACAAAAACACAAAACGTCTGTCTTATTTGACCAGTAATATCAATGGTTAATTCTCCGTTCTATGCCGTGGCTAAATGTTTAATTTCTATACTGAAACCATTGCGCAAACTTCTAGGTAATTATTCCGTTGCCGATTTATTTGAGTTTGTTAACAGAATTCAATATATAAATGCTCAAAACAAGATTGATTTCTTTGTTTACAAATGTTCCAGTTGATGAAACCATTGACATTATTGTTCAAATGGTAAATAAAAAACGTATTACCATCTACGGTTCCAGGTCAAACTATACACCAACTTATTTTACTATGAACAAAATATGTACAGTTTTGTTTTATTTGAAGCATCTATAAACAAATTTATGATGTGGTAATGGAGAGACCCCTTTCTCCATTGTTGGTTGAATGAAATAAGCAAACATGCACAATACACGTTATTTTGATGAAATTTTATTTGTTCTTAAAAACAGGTCGCAGTCACGAAAACTGATTCAAAATTTCAAACAAGCGAATAAAATTATTAGTTTCACGATTGTCTACCGTTCTTGGATGTACTAATAAAGAAAGATTTAAATGGTAAATTACTATTAAACAACGCGGTCTGCACAGTATTTACACTATACCAGTTGCGTGCCGTTCCAATATACATTATCAACAGTTCGCGACTGTTTCTCAACAATTGACAGATTATTTATTTAAATCAAGGTTGCGATCTTGATGTAAACACCAGATCCATTATGTACATACATTTGCCAGTATAAACTAAGCATTGTATAATATAGAAAAGGCAATTCATCCAGTAGAGGATTCAGGTGTTAACGTTCTCACTGGCGGTAGATTCGTCGATTCTGACTATACAAACGACATCTTATTATTATTCAGCAATCGAGATTTTGCTCAGGCAACCTTGAATAGATTAGCAGTCTGTTCCATATTGCGGTATGAAATTCGCACCCTATAAATGTAATATACTTCTACAAGATCACTCACCACTCACTCAAACTCTGCGAATGCAGGATGCAGATCTGGAAATAGTTACCAGGTTTACATAACTTTACAGCTATACGAATAACCTAGGTAATATTTCTGACGAGGTGAGTATGAGCATCGCGAAAGTTAGAGTAGCTTTCTCCAAATTTCGCCACTAATGGGATCTTGGCTCCCTAAATTTGATGATTTTAGACAATAACAGATATGTGAACACCGTTGTTTGAGAATCATAGCACGTGTAGGTTACTAACAATGAAACATCAACGCTGATATCCGTAGACGTATTTGCGGATCGGCCAACAAATGCTCCTCGTTAGAAAAACATAACGCTCCATCGCCTACCTTGCCTCGGTCACGTTTTGCGCATGCCTTCATTTCGATTGCGTAGTAGAGTATTAATCTCTCACCCAGCGCCAGATTGGTGAAAGGAAGAAAGTGGAGATTTGGACATGGTTGAAACAGCTAAATGCAACTACTTTCAATTCTGGTGTTATGGGACCCAATTGTCTGCCGGGATGATTGGGAGCCCTGCATGATATAGCATCGAGTCGAGCTAAGTGGCGATCTAGTTGCAAATTTATAGTAGAAACTTCTTAACTTTCTTTACTTAGTTGAGCAGTTTTAGTTAAGAGGTTTTGGTGTGTTCATGGCGTGATCATGTGCAAGCCCCAATGAAGCTGTATTGCCGATGTTTTCTTGCCTTAAAGCTGACTTTGTCATGATGATGTTGTGCAGAGCTTTAGTTTGTCTCACTTCTTTGTATTACCTAGGTAAACATACTTATAGTAAATAGGTACTCTCTTCAATAATTTGTATGCATAAATTATTTTTATAATTCGCCATTATCATCACTTTAAAAAAAGTTTGCGAGTTTGAAATAGGCACCAATCTCATTGTATCTAACGAAATACAATGTATGTTAGACTAATATCAAGAGAGAGATGCATTTTAGTATTTCACAATATAAATATATGTGTGGTTTGATCTTCATTAGCCAGTTTGCCCTCGTGATCTGAAGATGACCAGGCGAATTCCAAACGCGTCAGTACGTGCGATTGAAAATAATTTTACGTTTTACATCTGGTTACAAAAAGAATTGGTGTTTATTTTAATTTTGCAACCATGATTTTTTTTATTTTTTAAAAACCTAAATTTATACTTGGCGTTCTTATAAAGTAGCTAGTAAGAAGTAGCAAAAACTACTAGTGAAATTTAAATCGTCGACACAGGGCTAATACGTCAACCTCTTTAACGAATAGGCCTAATTTCATTAAAAGTACTTACTGATTTGAGCATCAAAAGATACTAACAACTCGGTATTGTTTTTATGAAAGCATTTCGACTAGAGTTCTTTCTTTTCTGATAATATCTTTTATATTTCGTAATGAAACCGTGGGGGCATTTGGTTGTGTGCTTATTTTATTCAAACCACCCGATTGTGCTGGCCAACAGAATCCTTTGCGTTTACACTTCACAGATACATTGGTAGTTCTAGCAACCACAGATGAGATTTCCGAAAAAGGCAAAATCATCGTCTTGAGATAGTCCAATAAAAACAGTATTTGCCACCTAATTATAGGATATGAAACATGTACATGATCAAAAACATATATTCTTTAAATACAAACTGTGCGATTCGTCTTTCATTATGCGTCGACACATTTATTTATTATGTATGGCGAACCTAGTTAACTGTCAGTTAAAAAAGAACTATAAGGATATGCCAAGACAAGCCTAAACACTATATAATCTCATGGACACGTGCTTTTGCTTACATGCGACTCATCGGTAGGTGTCAGTACTACACTTCAAACCCACTATATATATATATATATATATATATATATATATATTGCATAGCTAAAACCTCTATATAAATATGGCTCTACTACTAATTTAATGCGCATATGTATAGGGGTTGCACTTCAAAACTTTACCACACCCCTCGTGACCAAGCGTATAGCGGTTTGTGGTGTAGTACTGGCTCATAATGATGAGTTGCCAGGAAGCGTAAATTGCATGTATAAATGAGATCTAAATGATTACTCATCATTGAACCTAATTTTCTGCTTCATTGTGAGGATTGGATTTAGCTGGCAGGTTTACATATCTTGGTAACTGCGTCGATAACGCAGGTACTATGAGTGACCACATCAGCTAGATAATCGCGAAAGCTAGAGCAGCTTTATCCAACTTTTGCAATTTATAGAGAAACACGAATATCTCATTCCGTTTTAAAAGTAGTGTGTACAATTTATCGACACGTGCAGTCTTATTACATGCTAGCCAGACTTGTCCATTTTTGGTCGATAATTTTAGACGCTTATAGGCATTCGCCCAGCATTGTTCGAGAAGCAAAGTTAGTATAGGTTACCAGCAATGAATAAGTCAAGCTGACACCCGTAGAGGTATCTTAGGTTTATTAGTAAGAAAATAAGGCTCCACCAACTTCGCTGTCTTGGTCACGTTTTACTTGTCTTCAATGGTTATATATATCAAGATCGTAACATTGATTATAATAATTGTTATCACCGCCCGTATTTAAAATAATTATGTAGTTGTTTATGCTACTGTATGCTGTTGAGTAGCAAGTAATACTTTTAAAGTAGTTTGGCTCGTGACGCGTGAGAGATCTAATAGGCCTATTAATAGTTTTTTCTATTAATTTAACATGTCCCATCGAATGAACCATAAAACTACTATTGATTAATGTAGGCCATGTACATTTTACTGACTAACATTGATGTTCAAATAGTTTTCTGTCAATAGAGTTACATTTGAAATAGTGTATAGTGGCATCGATTTTGAAATGAGACTTGATTCTTTCGCTCTAATGAAATTTAAACAAATCACTTAATTACCAGATTTTCTGAGTTTTAGGAAATAAATTTTTACAAATCTGGTTCTAACGTCATTTTCAGACAAGCAGCTGATGAAAGGCTTCAAAAGAAAGGGACAAGTTGGAACCCATAAATCATAGTCAGAAATCGATGCATCTCGAAATGTAAAGGCTTCAGGATTTTATCGACTTACGAGTGCTATCAATTGTCCCGCACAAGAAAATGGCGGAAGAATAAAAAAACAAGGACAGCACCGCGCAATATACATCAACATTTAAAAATCAGTTAAGATGCAAATAATGTATTCTAACCCATTCGTTCAACTTCTGTAGGAAATTAAGTGGAGTACCTAGTTAGCACGAAACGCTTGCGTCTATGAAATCGAACATGGTTTTCATACTGATCCATTAGGAAAGCCAAGCCTAATTTAATTCTGCAAATATGCTAGTTTCTCGCAATCGATATAATAAATATTTGTGTATGAAAGCTTTCCATCTCATCCAGTAATGGTCTCAAAGTAATCGAGAGCTTCTATGGATAAAACAAATATGTGCAACGTGTACGTAATCTGTTTCGTGATCTATTAAACGTTATGATTAATACTTAAGATTTTTTCTCGATATGATTTAAACGGTCGATTACTGTACATTTCAAATTAAGCGAGCATTGATTGCGCGAATGGTGCTATAAATATTTAAATCTAGCAGATAGAAAAGATTTTATAAATAAGGCATTGCATACTAAGTAATCAATTATTTCAAATAAGATCAAGGGAATATACTAAACTAAGTAAATATAAAGTTTTACTACCATATACGCATGCGTTAATGCTTTGTGGTGGTTTGTCAAAGTAGCCAACAATAAGCCTTGAACCCGCAAAATATTTCAAAGAAAACGTTAAACATTTTGTAGATGCAATATCTTATATGCATGCTCATTAAATCAGTAGTCGAGTAGCAATTCTTTAAATGAAACTTGCGAGCTTCAGATAAACACCAATCCCATTTTACTTAACTAGCCGCACAACACAGCAAAACTACTGTCAGTCAACATTGTGCGACCTTAATGATTGGTTAATTGTATAGGTTATGCAAGTGTGGCAGAAGCAGTAAAAAGTTCATATTCGTTACTGCATAGAAATTGCACAGCCGGCATTTCCATCCAAGTGCAATGTATGAGAGACTTTTGGAGGTGAGGACCTTATATCTATTTTTGCTTTCCATATATATATATATATATATATATATATATATATATATATATATATATATCATGCGTTAGGTTAGAAAATCCTTTGCGCGCATAAAATGACTAAGCAAATCGAAGTAAGTCAGATAGCTTTACTAATAGCATTTTATAATATCGCTTACGAAATTCATCTAGAAGACTAATTTTGTACTTATTTGGAACTCATCAATTGCTGCCCGAAATTTTGCCACGGACGGGGCTCATGCCGAGCACATTTGCTTCGGAGTCGGTAAGTCTATCCACTGCGCCACCCTGCCATACACTACACACATCCTTCGCTTATGTTTACCTTTTATCTTTTCCTTCAGGTGGAGCCTATCTGGCATCTCGTTATTTTATACCAACATGTATATATAATGGAATTGGTGTTTATCTCAAGCTCGCAACTTTGATTTAAACAATTGTTATCACCACACACACACACACACACACACACACACACACACACACACACAATCAGTGATTATTTAGTTGTACACGCCTTGTAGATTGTTTGCTTATAAAATTGAGAATATTTTCTTAGCAAGCTATGCTCGCTGTAGCCTAAACTGCATTAGATGAAAGATAAAGTTTGTTATCGTAAGTGTATTATTAATACAGGCAGCCGAAATCGCTGTTCATGCGCAAAGAAATGAATATGATTGAGTAACCAAATTCTTCAAGGTAAATATACATGCAAGGACTGCTATCGGTAAAGTGCTAGAAATATAACTAAACGCACGTACTTCCATTATGCTTTCTGTGGCTTGTAATTAAAACTTAAACACATCCACAAATTTTGCATTGGACTTTTTCAGTTTGTTCGGTTAATAATTGTGTTTTTAATTCTGTTGCCAAATTAGTGGCGCATCAATATTCATCTTTGATAAAACTATCATGTTCTGTCAATTAACTCACTCATAGTTGAACGCAATCAGCAGCTAAACTGTCCAAAACGTTTTGTAAACTAGATTTCTTATCACAAATAACAAATTCGCCTGGTATCTGGCCTTTCAATAGTGCGCGTCACTCTATGCATGGCATTACATTTCATGGCTGTCTTATTTATTCTGGTATGATTCGTATTGGAATGCTTAATACAACATGCCTAGTTCAGATAATCGCAAACATTGTAAAATTTTATTCTATACAAACATGCGTACCAATTTACTGATATGCTTCCTCCAAACCTACATACATACATAAACCCTACATAAATTGATGTATAAACGCATACATAGACGCGTACACTTACATGGGGACATATATACAAATGTACAGATTCGTGCAGGTATATATATATATATATATATATATATATATATATATATATATATATATATATATATATATATATATATATATATATATAAAAACAGGATGATACATAAATGCACATGCATTACATACATACATAAAGATACATACATAAAGTGTATATACGTCACATGCTACACACTTCTACTAACACACACACAAACGTAAATCGATGCATATATGCATACCTCGATTACATACTGAACGTAGTCATGTACATACATACCTTGATAAAAGATTGCATACATTCATAATATGTTAATTCACTCTGTAATATTCAATATTTACACAGGCTCATAATTTCTTATGATATTTGTTAAAAATGGATATTCTGCTGCCATGATAATTATACCATTGAATTATGAAGCAATACATGAGTGCACCACGTGGCATTTCACACTGGGTAGTCCAGACTGGTGAAACTGGTTGTGTTCCTTTGTTAAAAATTGTATTTCTGCTTTCATGACTGATTAAATTTCCTTTGCCTTACCAGATGCCAACTCCTACGATATATCGGTTTGCGAACTGGTTCATAATTGAAATCCACGTCAGAACCTCAGGTGTTCATTTGATTAAGCAATGGTTGGCTGCACAGTTGGGGTTAACAATTATTTATCCATTCTTTAAATCAAATTTGCGAGCTTGAAGTAAACACCAATCCCATTGTATTTAACCAGTCGTCGAACAACATAACAAAACTACCGGTAGTTTTGTTATGTTGTTCGACGACTGGTTAAATACAATGGGATTGGTGTTTACTTGAAGCTCGCAAACTTGATTTAAAGAATTGTTACCACCACTCGCGCAATCAATTATTGTTAAATTATTTATCTAAACGAAGTCTTCGTACTTCACATGAACAATAAACTCATTTTTCTACAAGTCGCACTGCGAAGCAAAACTGGTGTCTGTTGGATTCGTTCATTCATTTCAAAAAGAGCTTTCCTTTAAATTCTAGTAAAATTCCTCTGACCATATTATCTATCGCACTTGCTTCATTGGTTTATTTTGTAAACTGGTGAGGATTGACCAACTGAAGAAGGCTGCCGATAAAATCAGCCTAAATATTTTGTTGAAGAAAGAAAACTACTGACAAAATAACTGCGTTAGTCAAAACAGATCAGGTAATTTATCCAGTACACCGATTTCGTCCTTATTGGGAGCTCGGAACCTGCTGTTCAGACAAGTCTGCTTTTGAATCTGTTGATCTAACAATGGAGCTGCCAGTCGTATACCAACTCATGTTTTTGATTAACCTTACCTTCAGGCGGTTCCTATATGGCATCTTTTCGAACCTATAATTACAACTAGCCATCCGAATACTGTTACTGTAAAACAGTCACCAAACTAATTGGGGAAGTGATTTTGTATTACAAATTTATAAAATTAAACGATCGTTGATTGCGCGGGTGGTAATAACTATTACTTAAATCAAGGCTGCGAGTTTGATATAAGCATCAATCTTATTAAGTATACACTTGTCTGTATAAACTAAGCATTGTGTAATGTAGAAAGAGCAATTCATCCAGAAGACCGTTTTGATCCGTTTTCGGAACTCTTCAAATACCATCCAGAATTATGCCGCGGACAGTGTTCGAAACTGGGTACGTCTGCTTCGGATTTTGTTACTCCATCTACTGTGCGACCCTGCCGCACGATGCACACAGCTTTGAGTTATATACTAACTAATATTCCTTGGTTTGCCTTTCCTTTATTTGAAGTCTAAATGGAATCTCTTTAGATCTATATTTCCAACTATTCACCCCTAATCTGTCATTATAGAACAGGCACCACGCCTGCTTTGAAGTCTGTGACTCTTAATGAATATCTTTCTTTTAAAAAATAGAATCACAGACTCCGAAATAGACATGTCTGGGTTCAGAGCTCTGTCCACTAAAAAACGCTGGACAATACTTTAATATGCAATTGTGTATTAGGTGTTGAGCACTTAGTAACGAATTAGTTCAAATATGAATAGAAGGATATCATCATCATCATCATCATACCCAGTCAAGTCAAAAGTGACTAATGTTTCATTGCCATATAACCATAAGAAGCGAAACAGACAAATTATAAATAACGACAAAAATAATAATTTAGGCACACAAATTATTTGTGAGATTTACAAGAGATTGAGATAGAGAGAAAGAGAGTAATTAGTTACTATGAGTAAATTTGTCAGGATAACTCACAAAAATGAGACAAAGTAAACCTATCCACAACACCAATATGGCCAAGTTAGCATTAGGGCAAGTCAACATCAGCAATACAGTGTCCTTGTAGCTTTCACTGTATCACGTCATAAACAAACCAAACCTCGCAGCTAACTTGGCGCTACTAAGAAAAGAAGGTTAAGAAGATGCTTCTACTAGACATCTGCAGCAAGATTGCCACTGAGCTCGATTCGATGCTATATCGCTAAGGGTTTCGAACTAAGAACTATGATGCGCAGACCAGTGAGTCCTATACTACCCAATTTGGATGTAAGTGACTCCAACTGTTTCTGCATGTCAAAATTTGCCCACCTTGTTTCTTACGAAAATCTGGAGCTGGATGAAAGAACAGACCTCTACTGGGCAATCGAAATGAGGGTATACGCAAAACATGACCGAGATAACGAAGTTGATGGAGCCTTATATATTTTTCTAACGAGGAGCACTTATTGGCAGATCCAAAAATATGTCTACGGATGTCAACGTTAGTTATTCGTTTTTAGTAAACAACATGTGCTATACTTCTCAAACAACGATGATCGAATGCCTGTAAGCGTCTCAAATCATTAACTCTACGAAGTCAGGTTTCACTAGCGTATAGTAAGATTGCGCGTACAGATGCATTTTAAACACGACCTTTAAGGCAGAGTGAAATACTCGCGTTTCTCCATAAATGACGAAGGTTCGAGAAAGCTACTCTAGCTTTCGCGATCCGTATTCTTACCTCGTCGGACATATTGCCTAAGTTATTGACAAAGCTCCCGAGATATGTAAACCTGTCGACTATGTTTAGATCTTCATTCTGCAGTCGCAGCGTTTGAATGAGTGGTGGGTGATCCTGTAAAAGTATCTTACATTTAGATGGCGCAAATTTCATACCGAAAGACGGAACAACGTCTGTTAATCTATTCAAGGTGGCCTGGGCAGCATCTCGATTGTCGAATAATAGTACGAGATCGTCTGCATAGTCAAGATCGAGTAGTTTACCGCCAAGGAGAACTTCAACACCTGCATCCTAAATGTGTGGAAGAGTTATCTATTATAGCATCGATTACAAAATTAAACAAAAAGGGAAAGGAAACAACCTTGACGAACACCAATACTGGTTGTAAAGTTGTGCGTTAATTCTTTGTAAACCTTAAGGCGACCAGAAGTATTTGTGTAGAGAGCGCGTATAATATTAACAAATTTTGTGGGCACACTTTTCGACAAAATATCGAATAAAACATTGCGATCCACCGAGTCAAATGCACTCTTGTAGTCTAGGAAGACGGCTATTGTGGGGCGATGATATAAATGTTTCTGTTCAAGAACATGCCTTAACGTAAAAGTATTATCTATACAACCTCGTCCTTAGTAGAATCCGACCTGTTCTTCTCTGTGATTCACGTGAAGCGCTAAAACGACGTAGGATAATCGAAGAAAATAACCTAGATACAACTGGAGTCAGGCATATACCACGATGGCTATCACACGAATTACGATTGTCTTTTTTGAAGATGGGAATGATAATCGACTCATTCCATATAGTATGAAAGAGTTTTGTCAACGCTACCAAAATTATATCGCCACCATCCTTAAATAATCCTGGAAGCAAATCATCGGGGCCTGTGGCGTTTAAGAGATAGGATTGCATCCCGTACTTCTAACTCTGATGGTTCATCGAGATTAACATTCCACACTGTTGATACAGGCATGCATTCGGGAATCGGATCTGACGCGGATGACCAAGAAAATTGATCTTTGAAATGTTCAATCCATCTATCAAGGCGACTTATTTCATCAGTTATTAAATGGCTATTACTATCATTTATAGTTTCGCTAACTTTTAATTTTCTCGGACCTGTTGCGCGAATAAGTTGGAACAAACAGCGAACATTACCTGACGCGAACGCTTCTTCCATCTCTTCAGACTTTCTGTTCCAAACATTTTCGAGATCGACTTTTAGACTGCGCTTAAGTTGGCGTCTTTTATTGCGACTAATATTATTATGAGCCAAGACAGGTGGAATTTGCCACTTTGTTTCGAGTATCCCCATAGATTTTACATACAGCCAATGATTATTTCTACCGGGGCTTGCAATGACCCATACAGTAGTAACTGCACTGTGCATAGTGGAACTTATCTTGGACCAAAGTAAATTCAGATTTTCGCTATCAAGACCAGTTAGCTTAGATTTTAAAATATCTTCATATTTTTATCGGAAGGACTGTTGTTCGAGTTTGCTTACATCAATTTGGGGTTTATTCTTATTAATTTTTCCGGAAAATTTTAGTGCAAATCTACAGCGGATGAATTCATGGTCCGAGTCGACAATCCCGGATGCAACCATGCCATCTATAACTAATTGCTACATGATCTATTTGAGTCCACCGTTGTTGTTAAGCAAGCTTCAGTTCGTGTGCTAAGAGCAATACTAACATCCCATTTGCCGACTTCAGAGAACTCCGTGGAACCAGATATTCGAAGCCAATAACGCGTAGATAGGAATGGTGCAACCAGTTCTGTAATGCAAGTAGGATCCTGTATTCTGGTTTCAGATACGCAAACTATGTCGATTTCTAATTTATCCAACGCACGAGCAAGAGATTCTTGCTGACCAAGTTGTTTTAATGTTCGCACATTAAATGTGCCTACGTTCAAACTTAACCTAGGTTTTATGAATGATCCTCTACTAGAACTATTTTCGATATTTGGCAACCTGATATTGGGCTCAGTGATATGATCTACGAGAACCATATTCATACAATCTAAAAGAGCGTTATTGTTAGATTTAGAAGAGGAAGGGGAAAGAAAGAGGTAGAATCGGAGATAAAGTTGCCTGCAGTAGGTCGATTTCGCTTATCCACCATGAGCGGCTCAGCAGATAAGGCGACCAATTTTATAATACGCGCCGGCCGATGCAGAATATAATCATTGTGATTTGAATTTTTCAAAGATAAACCAAATTCAGCATGAACGAAGAATGTAATCTCATTGGCACATTGGTTTCATGCTTACTGGCGACTCGTTAGTAAGAGCCGGTATTGCGGTCTATACTCACTATATATTTAGGGGAGAAATGTTGGACAGTCGGACGATACAATCTCCTATACATGAGTGTATACCAGCATCATTGTGATTAACTTCGTATAAAGTCTTCGACAGTTCGACTTTAAAGCCATCTCATTATATAAAATATATATCGAGCTTGCAAAATGATACCAACACAAAAGTTTTTGTGTCAGTACCTGATACCAAAATTATGGTTGCCGAGTAGGTACATGGTACCACTACGATGGATTTCGTGATATGCTGAATTTCAACAAAATGAACAACTAAAACCATTTCTGAACACCTGTTGCTCCAGTAAATCCATAGCACATCTATATCTGGAAACCTAGATAGTTTTTGTTCTATTAGCATTTATTATTTCACCAAATGCGTAAAAAAAGTATTCCCACGAAACGCTTCCGCTCCATCTTGTCAAATAATTTGGTGTAAATAAAAAACCTCTCACATAAATAATGTGCAAAATATATATTTCTCGATCAAATTCGTACAGAAGAAGCTTAACTAAACGCCGTTTTGCATGGGGCCTCGCAAGCCACAAACTATAAGATGCTGCATTACTTATATAATTAAAAAAATATAGATTGCGTGGGTGGAGAAAACAATTATTTTAATCATGTTTGCGTGCTTGGTTTAGACGCCAATCCAAATGTATCTAATAAGTTGTATTTTAGATTTGCGCAATCTATGATTGTTTAATTGTATTACCTATATATTTGTGGCGAAAACTTCAGAAAGTTCATGTTCGTGACTGTTTAGAAATTTTGCAACCGACATTTCCCGTCAAGCACAATGTACGCGAGATTACTAGAGGTGAGAGCCGCATATTCAATGTTATTTCCAACATATAGCATATATATATATATATATATATATATAGCTTTCATATATATATATATATATATATATATATATATATATATGCAATGCGGTTTGATCCTCGCTAGTCAGTTTTCCGTCGTACTCTGATGATGATCATGGAGGTTCGAAACGAGTTGATACGTGTGATTGACGGTAGTTTTGCTATGTTGTTCGACGACTAGTTAAATACAATGGAATTGGTGTTTACTTGAAGCTCGCAAACTTGATTTAAAGAATTTTTACCACCACCCGCGCAATGAATGATTGTTCAATTATGTTTCTTTTTGCTATATTTCTTAGACAATACATTTTACTTCACAACTGTTTTATTTGTGTATCTTTTGATTTATACAATCTTTAACTTTCTTTTATTGGTTTATAATTTCATCTTATTTAGGATAGTTTCGTCATTATTAGTTCTGATCATTGCTTAATAATTACTCTAACCAATTTCGTGATCTTGATAAAAACACCTAACCCTTTATGTACATTCAATTGTTAGTATAAACTAATTATTGTATAGTGGAGAAAACGCAATTCACTCACTACACCGTTTTGTCCTCATCGGGAACTCATCACGTACTGGTCATAATTTGCCGCGAACAGGGCTTAAATCGGGATACGTCTGCTTCAGAATCTGGTGCTCTGGCAGACGTGCCCAGGTTCGAGCCCTGTACGCGGAAAATTCTGGCCAGTACATGTTGAATTCCCAGTAAGGAAAAAACCGGTGTACTAGAAAAACTGCGTTGTCTACACTTTACATTACTTAGCTTATACTGACAAATGTTTGTTCATAATGAGTCAGGTTTTTATATTAAGATCGCGACCTTGATTACAGTAATTGTTATCACCGCACGCGCAACCAATGTTCGTTTAAGTTTAAGGATAGTTTAACAGTTTAACTATTCTCAACTCTTCATTTTGAAGCCGAAAGCTGAAGTGAGTGATGAGTGATCATGGAGAAATATCTTAAAGTTAGATGAGCACTGTTGTTGTATATGTTTAGCAACAACCATTGTGGGGCAACTGATCTTCGGGTTTCTTTGACATTATAGTACATTTTTAATGTGTTGCTAGTAGCGGTGTGTTCTTACTTGAGGATCCATCAAGCTATCTAATCAATGCATTTGGCCAAAGATAGCATAATTGTCTATCTGCCCTCGTCGAGTTTAAGACTATGGTTTTTGGCTCGCACTAGATATTGCTCGTCTTGTGTCTTCAGTCATAGATTTCTGCAAATCCTGTGCTGCACATGAGCAGAGCTGATTAGATAGTTGAAGACATTTATTACAGTACAAAATACGTCTTCATTTTAAAGCAATTTATATTAACTCCTCATAATTTTTAAAAATATTTAGGTGTTTAACACTGCTGGTGACGGACTTGAATCTAGTTTTACTGAACAGACGACCTTCAAAAAGTCACCACAGTCATTTCCTACGATGGTCGTACTAAACGCCACTGAGATTTCGAACACTATTTTCGTCAGTTGGGTAGGTGTGTCAAATTATCCTGACGAGGAATCAATTGATGGTTATGCTATACGTTATTGGCCAGCGGGAGCCGACTTCAAGCACACTCTTAAGGATGTGGACGTAGGCATGCAGACGTATGGCTATATACGCGATTTAGAGCCAGATATGCGTTATTATATCCGAGTCTTTGCTTACAGCCGAGGTGGCGTGGGACAGATGAGTTCGCCAGTCGTCCAATTTCAGATAATCGCCAAGGATTTGTGTAGACCCGGTGCTTCGTGGGGTAATTAATTTATTTTTAAACGTTATTTCTATTTACGCGTTGATTATGAGATCAAACTCGACGTTTTGTCTCTGCTAATTCTTCTTTTTGTAAATACGACTTTTTATTTATGTTAAAGCACCTATTAAACTGTATAGAATAGTTTTCTAATAAACAATTAAGTTAATTCTTTCTCCACACGTTTCTAGCAAATCGTATGATCGTTTTGGATATTGCCAGTTTTTATATATTAAACCCCGTGTTATTCTATATTACTTTACTTATCGTCAGAGCAGTTGAATAGATCCAATATGCAGTCTATCATGAATTAATATTAATGCCAGTCTGAATTCATATCACATTTCCTACCTCGATAAGAATCTAACTTTTCTTTACGTTATTGAGTGTAGTCATTAGTTAGTAAGCTGGGCAAACCCGTTTGGAGCCAACCGTATATTTCTCTAACCAATGAATTCAAGGTCTACAAATGAAGCATATGCTTAAACGAACATTGGTTGCGCGGTTGGTGATAACAATTATTATAATCAAGGTTGCGGTCTTGATATAAACACCTGACCCATTAATTACTTACATATGTAAGTATAGCCTAATAATTGTATAGTGTAGAAAAGGCAATTCGTCCAGCAGACCGATTTCGTCCTTATTGGGAACTCATCATGTACTGGCCAGAATTTTCCGATCATCACATGGATTTATAACAGCACACAACTATAGAAGGTGGCACCTATGATTATATTGTTGATATTTCAATCATTCTATAGTAGATTTTCCCCGTTTCATTTCTAATCCTAATCTGGTGTGAGCAAGGATTTCTATATCTGTTGATAACCTAAAAAGCAAAATATAATATGCAAAGCATATGCTTGTTGCTCTCTTGTATGCTGCTTAAAGATAGGTGACAGATAATTGTTTCTGCCCAAATGTAGTCAGACGTATAAGCTGATGTCTATGCGCTGGTTGTTTTAGGCCGTTATCAGTTGATATCCACGATGGATTAATCAGGGGCGAAACTGACGAAATGGCTTCTTATATCCAGCTAATACGGTTGACTAAGGCGATGTCCCAGAAGACCTATTTCCCATTCTGCTCGCCAGTCATAGACCATCGCTCTTGCTGCATCGTAGACTCATTAGCTGTAGTCTACTGAGATAGGTGAGGTTTTGAAGTAATTTTGAAGCAACTAGGGTAAAGAACAGACATCTAATTAATTCTGCCTTATAAGGTTAGGTATTTAATGAGCCTTTGCTCGAGAGGCTTATATCTCCGCCTCTGTATTTGTTGGCGCATTGTCTACGATAAGCTTGGCGTCGGATCCTCAATCACAAGCATTAGATTTATGTCCCTTGAGTTAAAACGTATCATTATTTAATGAAATTAAGCCCAAGTTAATTGCATTTTATATTTAATTTCTTTCTTCATTCTACCTCTCAAATATAACTGTTTTCTACTTTATTTCTTTCAGATGGTCCTGATATCCGATATCAGTTTATCTGTGGAGGTAATAATTTGACAACGGCAATTTGGACTTATGCGATTTTGTTTGTTTTATTCTCCAAGTATTTCTTATGAAAATAACATATTTTATTTTATATGCACAGTTCTGACTCAATATTATTTTACATCCTGTAAATAACTATTTTGCATATCTCTGAACGATGGTAAAATTTTTGTATCTTAATAGCACACGCACAAATATTTTGGGCTTCGAAAATGCTAATAATGTGGCTAACTTATATATTATTTCTAAATGGTCATAAATAACTTTTTTTTTTAAATCCGGCATAGCATTTTATAAGTTATAGTACAAAAAGAAATGATATTTTACAGCCGTAACCTACAAGTAGCGATTTAGTCGTGTATGCTGTTTGTTTTGTCGCTGAATGCATCGCAGCGTTTTATAAGAATTATGTTCACGCGAGAGGACCTTCCAGTCTCGGTTAACTAATTAAGTTTAAAAATGGCCCATTTCAAGAGGGTGGTGTTAATACTCCATTAAGAAACTATATTAAATGATGAAACATATTTCTTTTCATTCTTTATTCACGCATGACGCAAGAACATATGTAAATATACCGGTTAATATGATTGGGGTAAAAAACCAAACCAAAACACCAAAGTCAAAGTTTGCTGCAGAGAACATTTATGGTTCATTAGTTTTCGATGTAAATTTTTCCGTTAAATTACCTGTTGTAGCATACAAATTCATACGTCGTTGGATACTTCGATCAACCCTGCCTGTTGTCTTCGTATTATCAAAAAACGCCAAAATCTCCAAAACCAACTGGTGCCGGATTTTAATGAAAAGTAGTTTAGCAATTTATTTTTATTCAGATTGAAATATATTCGTGTAAGCTATGTTTTCTCTATTACTAGCCTGTATGTGCATCGTTTTACCAAATGAAATACATACGCATTATATCGCCGGCAAGTTTGAGCGAATGATAAGTAGACTTATGCATTTTGTTATTGGTTTCACGTAATTTAACGGAAAAATTACATTGTAAAGAGTTAAACTATCATTGATTTCGCGGGTAGTGGTAACAATTATTTAAATCATGTTTGCTAGCCTGATGTAAACACAAATCCCAATGTACTTAAATAGTCACCGAACAACATAGCAAAACTACCATCATTTATACGTACTGACGCATTTCGATCTTTCCATATATATGCATTTCGGTTTGATCCTCGATAGTCAGTTTACAGTCGTACTCTGATGATGATCATGGAGGGTCGAAACGCGTCAGTACGTGTGACTGACGGAAGTTTTCTAATGTTGTTCGACGATTATTTAGATTCATTGGGATTGGTGTTTACTTCTAGCTCGCAAACTTGATTTAAAGAATTGTAAAGAGTTTTTTAATTTACAAAGTTCCAATTGTTATTTAACGGACAGTTTAGGAACAGTCAAATAAAGTAAATTTCAATTGGTATTAAGTATAGACAATAATTCATACCATGCTTTTAAATACCAGTTGAAATGCAAATATTTCGAGCTATCCATAAGTGCTCTCAAATAGGTTGTAAATCCTTGGATATAGTTCGAAGGCTAAAAGATTTGAAATTGACTAAACGATGACCTAATCCAAGCCAAGTTTAACTTTCCAGTTTATGGAACAATTTTTTATTTGATATATTGTTCTAACAATGTGATAAACAGTCAAAAGATTAGTATTGAGTAACATTAATGACATTTTAAACTTTTAAATAAAGATAGCTTTAATTTTGCATTTCAACTAGTGCTAAGAAAGTTAACTTTCTCCATGAGAAAAAGTAGCTTTTCATTATTGTAAATAAGAATTACCAGAATTTTGTTTTATATTTAATATTAATTTTATGCTTAGACTCACTATTTTTGTGCAAGCTTTTTTGAAATTTTATCTATAATTCATCATGAAATAATAAAACTTGTCTGATTTCCTTGACAATAATTTTTAAAATAAGCACTGTAATGCATTCTGAATAAAATAGTCTTTTGGCAGATTCCTGCGTGCAACTATTCTGATTACCCAGGAGATGCTGAATAAAATGTACGAAACCATTGCTTAGTAAATAGGTTTCATTTTTTTTATTACGATACATTTTTGTTTCATCTGCAATATATATATATATATATATATATATATATATATATATATATATATATATATATACTCTCTCATATATCGATTAAAAGCCTTTTATTTCGTAGCATTTAGCATCTACAGATATTTCATTTTTTCAATCCTAACTGATATTGACTGTCTTTTATTTACACCTTTTTAAGTATAACCGTTTTTTAGATTTGTATGTATTTTAGGGTAATATCGGCTGGACAGCAAAAAGGAACAATGTATCGACTATAATACTTTTGTTAAAATTGGCTTTCACACAATCAGTTTGAGAAGACCTACAGTAATGGTTATGCCAAAAATAATATTTTCTCTTAAAATCAACTACCATTAACAATTTTGATGGCCGAGTCATTATTGTCATTATTGCCTGGTAGGCCTTCGTCCTTGATTAGTGAAAATTAGTCAGATTTAGAAGCTCATTTGAAAAACAAATTTTCAATTAAGCAATTATTGATTGTGTGTAGTAGTGATATAAATAGTTTAAGTCAATTTTGCGAACTTGAGATAAGTCCAAATTCAATTTCAATACAACACAGAAAAGCTATTTCGCGTTAGATTTTTTATCGTATTGAGAATGTTTTTTATGTAGTAAGTGTTACTGAAGTAAACTTTGCTATGTAGCGAAACTGTTTAAAATTTTAATTGTGGTTTATCTCAATTCCATAAATAATTTAAATAATTTCTGAATACTGATTACGAGAAAAACGTTAAGTCATTAGGTATTTATTAAGTATCTTAATCTAGATTTTTAAAGTTTTATAAATGCATTTTGTGTAATCGTTTTTTCTCTTTTGATATAATCAATCATCTTTGTTGCCAGAGGCTATTGCACGATTGTTGACGTACGGTTATTTTGTAGAATGAATATATATATATATATATATATATATATATATATATATATATATATATATGGTGATTTAACAAAACACCGTTAAGTATTTGTGTTATGATTAATTTTGATAATCTATTAATTCAGAAGTTTAAGCAAGCAATTTAAACAAAATTTCGGATTGATAGCAGTCCGCTCTAGTCATATGAAACGTAAACGTCAGTATGAACGTTGCCGATACCAAGGGGATACAAGAATTATATACGGGCAAGCATGCTAATTATTCTCATATCGGCTTTGCCGACAGCTTTTATTAATGGCCGTGTTTACATGAACAGTCTCTAGGGAAAGCAAGACAGAATGCATTATTATTATTATTATTATTATATCTGAGTTACCTTACACTTACTGGACTCCAGATTGCATTTCATTTTTCTATTGGTCGAGTACAGAAGAATGTACTTCATTATATTACCCAGGTCCTTCCGGAACGCTCTGTGTGGAGTATTTAGATAAATAATTTATGATGGCGTTATTTGAGCGAAAATTCTTTATTTGAGTTCTTATATTTTTATTTGAAGAATATAAATAACTAAAGATTTCTTCGAATTCTCACGAATTGTCCGTAGCTTTGATATATGTGAATCAAATGAGATGATTAGTATGACATCAAAATGAGCCAATATTTGTACATAGTGATGGAATACACTTATAACATGCCTCATTATATTTCACATTTAAATTTAAATTAATTAATTAGCAACGAACTATTGCACGGATAGATTCAAAATCATTATAAACAAAAGAAAACGAAAAAACGTTTTACTATTATCATTATTATTAGAATTTAATCGATTCATGGATAAACGATAATGTCGAACTGAAGCTAAATCAAAAAAGTGATGACTGTACATTCCGGGTGATAAGGAGATGCTGAGTGGGCTGAAGTTAACATAGATTGACTAGGGTATTCCGGATAAACTGTTTTAAGTAATTTATTCACAGGTTTGAAGAAGTTATCTAAAAATAAAACAAAACAGAATGACGTATAAGCATTAATTCGTAAGAAAAAAGCGAGAGTTCGCCAGTCGTACGCACTGACGCGTTTCGACCTGCCATGATCCTCATCAGAGTACGACGGCAAACTGACTAGCCAGGATCAAATAGCATTGTTTACTTAAAGATGGTGTTTTTTAATATGGTGTCTGATTACAATAAGATGCCGTATACGCCTCCATCAGATGAATTGTCTTTCAAACTGTCACCCAACGAAGGATGAGCCCTATGATCAGCCAGAAAACTAGCTGAAATACAGGGTTTTCTGGTTCACCATTAGACAAATAAATTTGTCAGACTTTAAGTAAGCGTGAATCAAGTAATCCCAGCAGTTGTATTGACAATCGTAGAATAGATGTCAGCTTTACCTACCGATAGACTTCAAAATTTATTATGCTAAACAAAGCTGTTAGAGGCTATTTTCTGTTTTAATGTGGTGCTGCATCTTAAATATTACCACTTTGACATAAAGATCAACGTCATTTATAATAATTATAATCAAGGTTGCGG